>JADLZN010005715.1:0-45075 GCA_018155175.1 Sinocyclocheilus anophthalmus | reverse complement strand
TGATGGTTCTACCATACTTGTAACATGGATTAGAATTTACAGTTTTAGCTATATGAATTTTGCACAAGACTAGATAATGATCTGAGGTATCATTGCTTTGCTGCAGTATTTCAACGCCATTAACATCAATTCCATGTTACAGTATTAAATTTAGAGTATGATTTCGACAATGAGTAGGACTTGACACGTGTTGTCTAACCCTAATAGAGTTCAGAATGTCTGTGAATGCTGATCCCAATGCATCTTTTTTTTCATTATCAACATGGATATTAAAAATCACCAACAATTAAAACTTTATATTCAGCCAGCACTTACTCGGATATAAAATCATAAAAGTATTTAATAAAGTCTGTATGGTGGCCTGATGGCCTGTATACAGTAGCCAGTACAAAAGTCACAGGGGATTTATCATTAACACTTGCTTTTTCTGGATAATGTTATATGAAGCACAATTACTTCAAACAAGTTATACTTGAAGCCCGCCCTCTGAGAAATACTGAAAACATTGTTATAAATGGGTGGAAGCAACACCTCCCCCTTTTTTTCCTTTGGACGTGGTCTTCAGGCTTTATATTTAATTAGTCACCGGGGGGATAGACTACTGGTCAAAATAATGTAGTCATCTGTTTTTAGCCAGGTTTCTGTCAAACAGAGCGCGTCTAGGTTATGATCAGTGATCATATCACTTACAAAAAATGCTTTCGTAGAAAGGGACCTGATATACAATAAGCCAAGCTTTATCATTTGTTTAACCGTATTACATCTTTTTTTTATTTGTTGAAAATAAATTAAATTGTTAAGTTTTTTTGTATTTTCTAGTTCGGGGAACAGACACTCAGTCTCTTTAGTGTGATATCTAGGTGAAAGAGTTTCTAAGTGCTGAGAATTAACTGATTTCTGTGACATGAGGCGGCTAGCAGACGGTCGGTTTAGACAGTCTGTCTGCTTCCTGACCTGGGCCCCAGTTAGTCAAGTACAAACTCTTAAGACTATGTGCCATATTTCTAGAGTGAAGAGCGGCACCACCCCAGGAGGGATGGAGACCATCTCTTTTCATCAGGTCAGGTCTGCCCCAAAAATTGTCCAATTGTCTATGAAACCTATGTTATTCTGCAGGCACCACTTAGACATCCAGCCATTGAGTGACGCCATCTGCTATGTATCATAGACACACATAAAATGGTACAAATATGTACCAGTTGCACCCAATGCTCCATTGAAAAGCTTGACAAGCAGAATGTAAACCTAGAATATTTCTGTGTATTCTTAATTCTTTCTATATCACATTTTTTAAACAAATAAATAGGTTCATTTTATAAAAGCTCAGAGAAATATCAGCTTTTACGAATGCCTCAACCATTTTGATCACTCCTAACCAGTTGCTGCCTAGTTGCCTCCTAAACCGGAGTGTCTGCCGGCGGGCACCCCCTAGCGAAGAAAAAAAAAATTCATATTTTTCAAAATCACTGCAGTGATCTAACACAAAATATGGTGTCATTTGTAAATAGCTCTGTGAGTCCCTGTACCTTTACAATGCATGTAGCCACTTTGATTAAACTACCTAGATATGCACTGAGTTATTTGCGGATAATATTTACTTATTTCTTTCTTTTCATAGGTATGAAAAAAAATTTGTGCCATGTACTCTATAATATGTCAGAAACATCATACAGCTCAGTCATGTGTCATATGTCAAAGGTTTGTTCTAAATTCGTGAGTAAAAATAAAACAAGTATAATTGTTTGGGGCTTTGACTAAACTTGAGTGAGGCATTACTTCAAATTCAAAACAACTATTTCAAAACTATAAAGGGCTAAGAGAAAGGCTACCTTGGTTCTAAGTGCTGTAACTTTTGCTTACTTCATGATATCACCACACAATTTAATTCACATACAGCACATATGTTGGGGAACATCGCCAAAAAATTAATTTTCACCTACCTTCTATTTCATGATATATATAACATCAAATAAGAATTTGAAAAATTTCCCTTAACCACACTAATTTTTCTTACATTTTATCACCTATTTCTCAACGTGAGAACATTCAAATGCAAAGATTTTTTCCCCCTAAAAGTATAGAAAGATTTCTATCAAACGATACCTACCTTTGGACTCTCCTTGCTACTGTCTTGGAGTTATGAGTCATTATTTTTGTGTATGTCACTCAGAAAAAATATCAGCTTCAGTGAGGCAAAAATGCCCTCAGGGCTTAAAGGGTTAAATAATGTTACATTTAATTTGGTTTCTTACTAAACCCTGTCATATACCCACAGAACACTTAGAATAAACGGCACGGCACGTGTCCTATGGGACCAATCTGAGATACTTTTATGTCTTTTTTTAAAAGCTTGATCGCCACAGACTGCCATTATATGGACAAGCACGCGTCGGACATTAAAAAAAAAAAAAATCTCTTTTTGTGGTCCATAAAAAGAAAGAAGGGCAAACGGCATTAGAACAGCACAAGGGTGGGTAAATGATGACTTAGTCTTGTGGTTTCTTTTACTGAAGTAAATCAGTACACAATAGAATCTGTATTACACAATACAGATTGCAAAGCAGCTTTAAACGGGTCAACATAAAAAACATGCTGATAATGCAAAAGGACATTAGAAAACAGTCAAAGTCGGTTCACCATTGATTCAGTGATGTCATCATCCAGCTCAGTTCAGTTCTCTTCAAATAAAGAATGAGAATGTGACGTAATGCCGAGTTGAGTTCTGGGAAACTGCTTTGTTTATCCGCCATACTTGCAGGATAGCGCTGCCTTTCCGCTATAGAGTTTAGGGCAGTATTTGATTTTGTGTCGTGATTGTGAAAAATGTCACCAGTGTAGGCTATGTCATTCATACTGCATCGAGAATTGCAATAGTAACTCAGATCATTGTTCTGAGAGAAAACTGGACAATGCAATACAAACCCGATTCCAAAAAAGTTGGGACACTGTACAAATTGTGAATAAAAACAGAATGCAATGATGTGGAAGTTTCAAATTTCAATATTTTATTCAGAATACAACATAGATGACATATCAAATGTTTAAACTGAGAAAATGTATCATTTTAAGGGAAAAATAAGTTGATTTGGCATCAACACATCTCAAAGAAGTTGGGACAAGGTCATGTTTACCACTGTGGCATCCCCTCTTCTTTTTATAACAGTCTGCAAACGTCTGGGCACTGAGGAGATTGCTCAAGTTTAGGAATAGGAATGTTGTCCCATTCTTGTCTAATACAGGCTTCTAGTTGCTCAATTGTCTTAGGTCTTCTTTGTCGCATCTTCCCCTTTATGATGCGCCAAATGTTTTCTATGGGTGAAAGATCTGGACTGCAGGCTGGCCATTTCAGTACCCGGATCCTTCTTCTACGCAGCCATGATGTTGTAATTGATTCAGTATGTGGTCTGGCATTGTCATGTTGGAAAATGCAAGGTCTTCCCTGAAAGAGACACGTCTGGATGGGAGCATATGTTGTTCTAGAACTTGGATATACCTTTCAGCATTGATGGTGCCTTTCCAGATGTGTAAGCTGCCCATGCCACACGCACTCATGCAACCCCATACCATCAGAAATGCAGGCTTCTGAACTGAGCGCTGATAACAACTTGGGTTGTCCTTGTCCTCTTTAGTCCGGATGACATGGCGTCCCAGTTTTCCAAAAAGAACTTCAAATTTTGATTCGTCTGACCACAGAACAGTTTTCCACTTTGCCACAGTCCATTTTAAATGAGCCTTGGCCCAGAGAAAACGCCTGCGCTTCTGGATCATGTTTAGATATGGCTTCTTTTTTGACCTATAGAGTTTTAGCCGGCAACGGCGAATGGCACGGTGGATTGTGTTCACCGACAGTGTTTTCTGGAAGTATTCCTGAGCCCATGTTGTGATTTCCATTACAGTAGCATTCCTGTATGTGATGCAGTGCCGTCTAAGGGCCCGAAGATCACGGGCATCCAGTATGGTTTTCCGGCCTTGACCCTTACGCACAGAGATTGTTCCAGATTCTCTGAATCTTTGGATGATATTATGCACTGTAGATGATGATAACTTCAAACTCTTTGCAATTTTTCTCTGAGAAACTCCTTTCTGATATTGCTCCACTATTTTTCGCCGCAGCATTGGGGGAATTGGTGATCCTCTGCCCATCTTGACTTCTGAGAGACACTGCCACTCTGAGAGGCTCTTTTTATACCCAATCATGTTGCCAATTGACCTAATAAGTTGCAAATTGGTCCTCCAGCTGTTCCTTATATGTACATTTAACTTTTCCGGCCTCTTATTGCTACCTGTCCCAACTTTTTAGGAATGTGTAGCTCTCATGAAATCCAAAATGAGCCAATATTTGGCATGACATTTCAAAATGTCTCACTTTCAACATTTGATATTTTATCTATATTCTATTGTGAATAAAAAAAAGTTTATGAGATTTGTAAATTATTCCATTCCTTTTTTACTCACAATTTGTACAGTGTCCCAACTTTTTTGGAATTGGGTTTGTATGTTTTTTTGCCTTTTCTATGTGTTAAAACACCAAGGGAAGGAGGTTACGGAAAAGACGCCGAATAGTAAATCTGTTAATGTCATTGATTAAACCCCACTGACTCACTCAATAAAAGAATTACATTGCTGTGTGTTATTGAAAGTTTTGATTTTGTTGGTTTAATAGTTAACATTACCTTCTTTGCGAGCATGATTCTCACTCTCGCTAGGCTTGTGAATTAGCAGAACTTGAACAGGGGAATTTCTAAAATGCTTAAAGTGGCTTAATGTACCAAGACAGTGATAAAGACAATATTGTAAAGCATATACTATGTGCAGATATGCATATAAGATCGCAATGTGAACGCAACGCGTTTATTTACACGTTAAGCATTTTCCGCTCATATAAAGAACGTGCTTAATGCACCGAGACGGTACACACATCTTACTAATAAAGCATAATATGTGCGGAAAAACAGATGAGCCCAAAATATGAACTTTAGATATGACTGTCTTAATCCATAAGCGCTTTCTAGATTACAGTTTTCTAAAGAGAGGGAAACGCTTTACGTTTAAACATGTCGCATTAATATTCTGGCTCATCTGCATGTGTTTTAGCATCACTGTCTTAGTACATTAAACCAGTATTTGAAAATGCTACAAAACTTTTCACAAGCTCCTAGGGATTTGATTTTGCTTGTCATTTGTTGAAATAAATATAAAAAGTACAGTGACTGTTCGCTGAATCTGACCCACAATCTCTGATGATTCTCCTCTGTGGCCATGGAAAAATTTATATTTATAATGACAACAATTATACTTAGTCACTGAAGAATTTTCAACAAAGAAATGGATAGAAAAAAAAAAAAAACCTCTGTCGCTTGTGAACACACACTTTATTTGGAAATCTACATCTGATGCGGAAGCCGCAGCCAGCGTCCAGCGGCGAACTGTTTTCACACACTAATCAAGGTAAACATTGGTACCCAAATTTCTTCAAAACCTCTGAAAAAATCAAATTAGCATGCAGTGCTGATAATAGCTTCGCTTCCCTGCAAACGATACAGTGAAGAAAGAATGATTGTTTAACAAAGATAGCATTATCCTTATATAAATGAAGTAACCATTGGAAACTGATTAGCGCTATCCTGCTAATATGCGCACCCTTTCGAAATGCAAAGCGAGGAAAAAGATTGTGACTTAATTCTCTATATCGCCGTGCGTCCAGTCATCAATATTGCCGAAATCCGTTGTCCCCAACTAAGCAAAAGCCAAACCTCATTGGCAAGGAATCAAAATTCATCGTACGAAATGGATAAAAAAAAACCTTGGAGAAAGTGACGTAATTTGCTTCATTGAGGTCCTACGCATTTAAAGGGGTCATATACCTTGTAAAGAACATTAATTTTTGGTATTTGGTGCTGCAATGTGTTTGATGGGGTTTAATGTTAAAAAACACTTTTTCCACATACCCCCCCCTTTGGGTACATTTTTGTTTCTCCTCTATGCCCCGCCTTTCTGAAACGTGTCGATTTTTATAAAGCTCATCGTCTGAAAAGCGAGGTGTATGCTGATTGGGCCAGCTATCATTGCGTTGTGATTGGCTGAATACCTCAAGCGCGTGATGGAAATGTTACGCCCCTTACCATACGGTGATGCCGTGTCCTGGCCGGAGCGAAGAGACAAAAACAATAAAACCCATTACAAACGAGGCATTTTGTTGCATCCAGTGGGACATAATTACTGATTATAATTACTTATATTGTCTTTTTACGCGTTGCTTTGCATCGGGCCGCGTAAACATAAAACCATGTCTGCATTTGTGATCGGAGAAATGACAAACAACAAGCGCTACTTTACACTGCTCAATACTCGCGTTTGAATCGTCAGTGGCAATTTCTTTAAATATAAAAAACGTACTTGCAGGCTGTGAGTCAGAAGCGCCACTGTCCTTGCAAAGTTGGAACTGCCCACTTTATAGAAACAGCCTTTGTGCGCACACACATTGTAGGCTACTCTGCAGGTTCAAGAAACAGTCCTCCATAAAATGCACTGCACACATCTGTATATTGGTTGAAGTGTTTTGGAGCAGTGTTGTAAATACAACTTATTAACCACTGATTTCTAGTTGTGTCTTATTTTGGAAGGCCAAACAAAGTATTTCACTTTCACAACTAAACACACAGCGGCTTGAGTGAGAACGGCAGGGGAGGACGCCGTGGCTGCGGCAACCACATGTGACGACCCCGGGCTGGTCTCCGCTTTGTCCACGGTGAAAGCCGATCTGGCGATCCAAAGCGCGAAGTTGATGTTTTTCCTCAGAGACCAGCACGGATCAGCTGTAGTAGGCATGACGAAGCGGATATCGTCCAATTTTGGAAGACCAAACAAAGTAATTTGGCTTTCACAACGAAACACAGCGGGTTCGTCTCACGACATGGCTGTGGCAACAACAATACTACAGCGAGAAACAAAGTTACGCCTTCTTTCTTTGCATGAATATTTGGGCGGCGTTATGCAAATCTTCCCACACAGTGACGTAGACATGTGGGGGCATGTTTAAACGATGCGTTTTAGGAGGGCGTGGACGAGTCTTAACTTTTTTATGAATATCTCTTTGGGTTTGAGACTTTAGTCTTTGCAACTTTAGGGGTCTTATCTATGCATGAACAGCTTGTAACACACCAAAGAGAAAAAAAAACTTGAAATCGCATCATATGACACCCTTTAAATATACATACAACTCTTATTGCATCACATGAAAAAAACTCATGTACCCTTTGCATTAGAGGACTTTACTAAACGTTTACCCAAAATGAGGCAATTTGAGCATTATGGTAGTGTCTGTTGCATATACTGGAAACTGAAGGGTGGCCTTTTGTATAAAGTCCACAAGTAAGACTCGTGGAAGTCGTAAACTTACTATGCAAATTCCTAATACGGACAAAAACATCCAGCTATCACAGTAGCTAAATAAAAAGCAGATTGGGACATTTTACTGAAACATAAAGACAAACACACTATTGTGACAATATATGGGTTATCTGTGTTCTTCAAGCCATCTCTTGTATTTCCATAAGAATACAGTATATTTATAATGGAATGCTAATCGACATAACCTGTGCGAATTACCTGAGTCTGTGAGTCTCAACAGTGTTCGACAACAGCATCTCTACTAATAATGAAACTAAGTAGCTGTTTCAAGAACAGCAATGTTACTTACCACCTTTCTACTAAGCATTGTCATGTAGCTTTTCAACTGTGAAACTGTTTTATTTATAAAGTCATGGGACACTGACAGCAAGTTTGTGTGTGTGTGTGTATGTTTCCATGTGTGCGAATGTCTGTACTCTGTGTGTGTGATTTTTTTTATGGGAGAGAAAGTGGGAGAAGGAAAGCATGCTTTCTGTCAATAATGAAACAATTTTATGAAGGAGAAAAACAAGGAAATAATTTGTCATTTTTATCCGTTTTTTTATTTTTATTAAATGTATTTATTGGCTTGGTTTATTTGTTTAGGCTCATTTACTGTTTTAAGGTGGACCTAAGGACCTTTGAAATAACTGAAATAATTTGGCTCAATCATATGTAACTGTAATGCGGTCGGTCAAGGCCTGCCTTGAACTACTTTTGCCATACGTTTCCAAAAAAATCATTGCACACCTTTAAACGATTATCAACCAGTCAGATTCATGCGTTCAACAGCCCTGTAGTATAAAATAATATATTTTCTATTTTATTCTATGATTATTAGTCATGATCGGATTACAGAATATTATTTTAAACACTCGACTGATGTTGTATAGTTTAATTTTGGAGCAAAACATGGTTTGATGCTAAGTTAAGCTAAGCTAGTAGTAAAGCACCTCTTGCTGGAATGTGATAATGTTTTATGATGATTAATTTTGCATCAATTATGCTTGAAGTCCAAAGGCTTCATGAATTGTATCTGTTTGGGTATGCGATTTCTTTAAGACTATAGATAGTTTTGTTTTTTTGTTCTTTTTTTTTTAAGGGTGAAATATGTAAATCAAATAAACACCTTTTTGTGTTTTAGAAGCAATTGAAGATGCTAAGAAAGCCCACCAGCTGCAGCCAGGTCTGGTGCTTGCCTTCTTAAGAATAGGGTAAGTTCACAATACAGTGTTTCCTCACATAAAACACAGACCTGTAAATTTCTATATCCCAGCATCAATAAGAAGTCATTGAAATGCTATGCATTCTGTTGATGAAATTCCCTTAAAATTTACTGTTGTAACAGTGAGGCCATTGTAATCAGATGTGGGGCAAAAGAGCGACAGCATAGATCACCTTAGTGTTGTCAAAATTGAACATAAGAAAGTTGCCACATAGAAAATCAGAACAGAAAGGTACTGCGTTAAATTTAGTAATGGGTAACATGAGAATTTATGAGAAAATGCCCATTTAAGAAGAGTATTTCTTATAGGACAAAGGGGAAAAAATTCAGATTGAATGATTCCACTCAATAGGCTATGATGAATAAAGAAAAATAAAAAATTTGAAATGTGCATCTGATCCATTTCATTATTAATCACATGCATTCGTCACATGCATTCCAATAATTATGAAATTTAAAACACCGGCAAAACATGCCTCTGGTGACTTTCTGCTTTAAATCTTGAGGGACATTTTACCCTAAAGGTTAGTTCTTACTGCACTGACAGATACTGACCAATCACGTCAATAACCAGATTGTGTCCGAGTTTGTTGAAAAAAAATCATACCACACTGCTTAGACATGTCATGACCCAACAAATGGCAATTAAATGTGTTCAGTCTGTGAAAACAAATGGACTTACGGGTAACACTGATTCGACAATCGTGTCTATTGCCAGTGGTTGGTGTCTGTTGGTGCAGTGTAGACTACTGTAAAAGTGTCACAATGAACAAAAGAAATGTTTTAGTGCACAAATTGTCCACAATTTCCATCAACAAACAGATATAACTTTTAATATCCAACATAAAATAACTTATAACATTCCAAAATACCTAATATTGTACTCCTTCCTCTTTATTACATAATAGAAATTAATACATAAGAAAATGTGAAAAAAAGACTCCCTTTAATATGATTATTTCTGTAGTTCAGACAAATCATGCTGCTGGCATTGTACTCTTAGGTTCTGGAAGCTGTCCTCCGTAAAATATGCAACACAGATAAACGTTGATTATTGAATCTGTATGTAGTGTTTACATGAACGCTAAATAAAGTGATCAGGTTGATGTGCGCATTATATGTTACAGAGAGAAAAAGAGAGAGAGAGAAAGAAAGGCAAAGGAAAACTATTAATAAAAGTCCTAATGTGTTTTTGTTATTCTTTTTGAAGAATTGCAGAGTATCACCTACATAACTTCATTACTGCTCATGAGGCCCTCACAACTGGAAAAGAGCTTGATTGTGAGTGTCACTGAGTTCATGTATGTGCCTAAATGTGTACAGTTCAAAGGCGGCGTGACACTACATGATTCAGAATTACTTTATTGTGGTTAAGGGTAAGACTGGGCAATATGAGTCTATATATTATGGCATCAAAATAAAGCGTCAACCGTAGAGATATATAAAAGACGTGGCGAAATGTGGCATTTATTATAGTTCATATTATAATATTGTTTTCTTCAAAGCAAATTTCATATTTTTAATGTTCTGTAATGAATAATAAATGCAATTTGTGGTTTAGGCCTGGCATTCTTTAAGGCCCCATTATGCTCAAGTCAAAGTTCTTTTTCATTCTTGTTTGGGGTTAAATAGAAGTTTGAAATACCTTTGCAGTGGTATACTGTTTGTGAACATCCCATCATTATTATATAATTAAATGGAAAAGAACCAGGCACAAGCAGGACACCCGCTGGTCAAAGCTTCAGAAGCTCTTTGGTCTTTCAGTCACCGGCTGCTGCTTATATTTTCAAACAGAATGGAAGTAGATTTCTTGTTGACTGAAGAATTATTTAAGCAAGGAGTTGAGTCACTATGGCTGTGATCATGTCTCCAAAGAGATGTTGCCATGCCCACAGGCTGTAAAATCATCTAGTGTGATGTCGCCTTAGAATTATACACAAATTTGAATTATATGTTGTGTAAAGTATGCCACAATGGGAATGAATTGTAATTTCACCTAATGTGATTCATTAAATTTGCATGTAAATTATTGCATTTTGATATGTATTTGTTTTATAAAGGCTCTATTGAAGGATTTCAAACATGGATCCAGCACTGTGAGAATAGAATGGCAAGTATGTGTAAATTCACCAAGCACTTCATTTGATCTATGACACAATTTTTGATTGACTATTAAGAAAGCTTTCACTAAAATTAAAATAGTGCATTGCAGTTCACTACAGAAAAAAATATTCAGGGTACAATGCTTAACACACAAATTTAGCAATACATTCACATATAAGGTGGATTTGTGAGTGTTCTCAGAAGATTCCTTATAGCTAAGTAATACAATATTTGTAAGTGTTCTTTAATTAGCAGCAACCATCTATAGCTTGGTGTATGCTGTTAAATCAACTGATTCCCCATGGTCATAGAAAACACCGTAATTTTAACATTTAGATTTTCAGAGATGGGAATAATAATATATTCAATTATTCATAAAGACATTATTACTACTAATTGAACTATACTACCATTGTGAACACAGTTTCAATTTCATATTAATCTTTGCATGCCATTTTTTAAAACTTTGTGTGCGTGTCCACCCATGTCATATGCTTACATCTGATATGACTTTTTCTCCGCTATATTAAAGTAGTCAATATGAAGTGTATTTTTTGTGTGCATGTTTTACTTGAACTAATACCTTTTTCTCTGAATTTTCAGCACACATTCCAAACCAAACCTCAGATTCGGTAAGCATGTTTGCCATCTTTTCCGGTGTTTAACTGAATTCTTAAAGAACAGTTTGTAAGAACTTTATTTTTCTTGCTTCGTTTTAATCTTATAATTGACCATTTGTGTCGTGCTGTTGTTCGTTGTATTTCATTAAATAGAGTCCTTAGTAACATGAGGGAAGAGAAGCACTAACTATTTGTAGTGAACAATGATTCTGTCTTTCTTGTGTTTTTCTCCTTGGTTTCACTGAAATGCACAAACAAATGACTACTTTTAAACGGAAGCAATCTACAACCCTGTTTGTCAAGTAAGTGTGGTGGTGATGCTTGTTTTATTTTAAACCCACTTACTCTTCAACCTTTGTTTGTTACACTAATTATGATCCAATACAATAAGAAAAGTTAAAATCATGTCACACTTAAGTACCTACTCCACTTCAGACATGACTGGTACCAGACAGAGTCTCAAGTTGTAGTGACCATCATGGTAAAAAATGCCAAGAAGGAGGATGTAACTGTCATCTTTGGTGAAAGGGAGGTAATGTTCCTTCTTGTCTTTTCTTCGTGTCACTAATGTATTCATCATGTTTTTAGCACTGACAGAGATTACTTTGAAGTACTAAATGTTGAAAAAAGGTCTACAAATAAAATTATTCATATGAATAAAACATTCAAACTGGCAGGAGGATTTTGCTCTGGAACTCTCACTGATGAGAGAGACAAATGTGCCTTTTACTCAAAACGACACTCAATGAATTGCCTAGCACAGTGGCATAGAATTACACATTCCAAATTAATGGAATGGGAGTGAGAAAATATGACATCAGTTATCCATCAATCATTCAATCAATCTTATCCTCCTAATTTAGATAGAGAAAAAAATGTAAATGTCTCTTGAAGAGGATTTAAAGGGATGGTTCACCACAAAATGAACATTTGCTGTCAGTTTACTCCCTTAGGCCATCCAATTTGTAGGTACATTTTTTTTCGTAATGTATATGCAATTATATTAGTAAAGCACCCAATTATGTTTGGGCATGTTTTACATGTCTATCGTATAAATCGTGAGAAACCATAAGAACTTCCATTCCGCCCCTTCATTCAAGTGGTCATTTTACACATGCTCGTATCAGCAGCTCATCAGTTCTTTGGTCCTCAGTTCAGTGTATTGCTGAGTGTAGCACTGAATGAGTTGGCAAAGACCAGCATCATAGTATCAAATATGCTGGTATATTGGCTCATTTCAAGTGAGACTGTTGTATACATCCGAAAGTGAGTTTTGATTAAATAACTTGTAGATTTGTGCTGGCTTGAGCCACAAACCATTTCAAATGGTTCAGTCTGATTTGGTGAACTGGTTCATCGTTTCACTTCATAAGACCTCAATATATTGTCAGGAGCTGCAGGTATCAATGTTGTGTTTTTTGGGGGGGGGGGGTTTAACTCTAAAAGTGACAGTAGCCATTGACTTATGAATCACTAAGGGTCGTGGTTTCACCTATGGCCTGAAGGTGAGTAAATTAACAGCGATTTTAAATTTTTGGGTGATCTGTTTCTTAATTAATAAACAGAAAATCTATCACTATCTGGGGTATCTGGCTAACTCAGCAGCCTGTGCATCATTAATGACAGAGGGAGGCAGATCAATGTCGTCTTTAAGACATTAGCTTTGGGAGAAAGTGAGAAGTGTGGAATGTGATGAAGTACATTATCAAGACCTCCTTTCCTTAGCTGTGCATTATCCTATGAAACAAACATGCAATCTATCCTACTGTAGAGCCTCAATTTAATTTACTGAGCTATCCACAATATTTTGAACAAGTCTGCTGTGTTTTAAAATGTGGGCGACATTTCCGGTTAGAGAGAGTATATAACTTAAGGCTTATTTTCATATTTCTGTAGTATTTGATATTGTTTAAAGTTTAAATTTTTAAATATATGTGTAAATGTATACATATGTAGTCCATAACCACAAGTGATATTGGTTTTAGTGCTTCATTCAAAGTGCTTCGGTTCTGGAGGTCATGCCTACATTAATCCATGACCTATCTGAATGTGTGTGGCTGTAGTGCTTTTAACCAAATTGCACAAGAAGTTAATGGAAGTCATGTCAACACAGCAACACCAACAAGCTCTCAACTTTGCTTAAGACTAACAAATGATATCTAGAAATTTCTGCAAAATAATCAGGTGGAAGAACAATTACATGAAACAACTTGAGAACTTTATAAACTTTTCCTTGATTTTTGAAACAAAATTGTATCTAGAACTTTGTGGTATATTTACGTGCACCTTAAGTAGCTTAACCAGTACCCCCCAAGCTGAAAAGGACGTACTCAAAATGAAATGGCTGCAGCTCTTGAACCCTTTGGTCTACAGGCATAATCCTGGTTTTGTCTGAAAACAGACACTGGACAGTTTATTGTCCAAAAGTCAGAATTACTCATAGTAGTACAGGAACAAAAAAGGGAAAAAATAAGACAAGGATTTGAGAGATTTAAAATACATTTGAGTTAAATATAAGAAAAAAATATATTTTCTGCAAAGTAAATTTAGGTGTCTTTCCAAAAAGGACACTTGAAGACTCCAAAAGAACACCTGAAATCCAAGTCCATATAAGTCCACTACTGTGCACCGCTGACCCTCACAAACTTCTCCAATACATGCTTCTCCAGCAAGCATCCATTATAAAACACTCGCCAGATATGAATTTTGAATAATAATAATGGACTCTCGCGTACCTAATAAATGAATCCTGTTTTCTCTGCCATCTCTTATGAAATCACCTTTCTCTCCATTAGCGCTGTTTTGGATGTATTCGCTGTTTGAATGCATTCGCTTACTGGATCCTTGGTCTGAAAACATTCCCAGAGTTTAGTGGCTTAAAATGGTCTGATCGCAGATGATCAAATGCTAAAATGTAAACATGTCTCTTGTCCAAAAACCTGCTGCTTTCCACTTTTTGAATTGCTGTTTTCGCTATAATGTATTGATTGAAAAACAGAGTGCAGAGGTTTTCAGCTATTAAATGGTATATGAAAATGTATTTATTCATTGATATAAAACAAAACCATTGCATTAGGGGCTACAAATCATAAAAATGAGATGGCAAAGGGAGTATTTTACCCCACACTCGAGGTAAAAGGCTTACAGTATTGCAGTATATAAAACTCTCCATTGACCAACTGCTGAACTGCTTTTTGAGCATTTTATTTTAAAAAGTCTGTCACAGGGGACAGCCTAGCCTACAGGTTATAGATCTTTGCAACACTGATAAGTTAGCTAAAAGGATAATGCCATGTCAAGTGCAAAGTGGTTAAGACATGCTTTTTTTGGTCAGTAAATAATGAATGCAAACTAGGGTTGTGCCGATACACGATAGTATCGTGTATCAATGATAGTCAGATATTTTTGACGATATCAAGACTTATTATTATTATTATTATTATTATCATCATCATCAGGCAGTACTATTATCTAATTAATAGTAGGGTTTGATTTTTCAAATAATATTTTTTGACACTTTTTTTTTTTTTTTTTTTTTTTTTTACAGTGTTGCCATTTTAACCAAATCACACATGATTCCATTGAGGTTATTTATGCAGTGGCCAATCAGAGGCATTTAGATGAGTCATCGCTAAAACACCTGAGTTTTGTTCAGTGCGCGCACTTGCTGACTGAATTCTGCCTCTCGGAATGCTCTCATCATAAACAAGTGCAGATATATGTGTGTAACGGGGTTGTCTCTGCGTTGTGTTGTGTAAAACTCAGGACAGATACCAAATCGCGCTTGAAGACAGACTTTTGTTCTGTTGACAACATATTAAACAGCGGTGATCAGATTCGCAAATCACCCTCGTGCATGTTCGCAGCCAGTCACTCTCTCGGCTGGCGCGAATCTAAAATACTAACATTTATATAAACAGTTATACAACAACACAATTGAGAAATACAGTGGGTACGGAAAAAAAAGGGGATTCAGACCGGCCTTAAATTTTTTGGGGGGGGGGTCACTCTTTGTTATATTGCTGCCATTTGCTAAATCATTTAAGTTAATTTTTTTTCCTTCATTAATGTACACACAGCACCCCATATTGACAGAAAAACACAGAGTTGTTGACATTTTTGCAGATTTATTAAAAAAGACATGGTCTTTATCACATGGTCCTAAGTATTTAGACCTTTTGCTGTGACACTCATATATTTACTCAGGTGCTGTCTATTTCTTCTGATAATCCTTGAGATGGTTCTACTCCTTCATTTGAGTCCAGTTGTGTTTGATTATACTTATTGGACTTGATTAGGAAAGCCACACACCTGTCTATGTAAGACCTTACAGCTCACAGTACATGTCTGTGCAAATGTGAATCATGAGGTCAAAGGAACTGCCTGAAGAGCTCAGATACAGAATTGTGGCAAGGCACAGATCTGGCTAAGGTTACAAAAATTTCTGCCTCACTTAAGGTTCCTAAGAGCACAGTGGCCTCCATAATCCTTAAATGGAAGATGTTTGGGACGATCAGAACCCTTCCTAGAGCTGGCCGTCCGGCCAAACTGAGCTATCGGGGTAGAAGAGCCTTGGTGAGAGAGGTAAAGACGAACCCAAAGATCACTGTGGCTGAGCCCCAGAGATGCAGTCGGGAGATGGGAGAAGTTGTAGAAAGTCAACCATCACTGCAGCCCTTCACCAGTCGGGGCTTTATTGCAGAGTGGCCCGACGGAAGCCTCTCCTCAATGCAAGACACATGAAAGCCCACATGGAATTTGCTAAAAAACACCTAAGGACCCAAGATGGTAGAAATAAGATTCTCTGGTCTGATGAGACCAAGATAAAATTTTTTGGCCTTAATTCTAAGCGGTATGGGTGGAGAAAACCCGGGGGGGCGGGGGGGGGGGGAGGGGCACTGCTCATCACCTGTCCAATACAGTCCCAACATTGAAGCATGGTGGTGGCAGCATCATGCTGTGGTGTTTTTCAGCTGCAGGGACAGGAGGATTGGTTGCAATCGAGGGAAAGATGAATTAGTACAGGGATATCCTGGACGAAAACTCTCCAAGTGCTCAGACCTCAGACTGGGCCGAAGGTTTTACCTTCCAACAAGACAATGACCCTAGGCACACATCTAAAATAACGAAGGAGTGGCTTCACAAAACTCTGTGACTGTTCTTGAATGGCCCAGCCATAGCCCTGACTTAAACCCAATTGAGCATTTCCGGAGAGACCTAAAAATGGCTGTCCACCACCGTTTCCCATCCAACCTGACAGAACTGGAGAGGATCTGCAAGGAGGAATGGCAGAGGATCCCCAAATCCAGGTGTGAAAAACTTGTTGCATCTTTCCCAAAAAGACTCATGGCTGTATTAGATCAAAAGGGTGCTTCTACTAAATACTGAGCAAAGGGTCTGAATACTTAGGACCATGTGATATTTAAATTTTTCTTTTTTAATAAATCTGCAAAAATGTCAACAATTCTGTGTTTTTTCTGTCAATATGGGGTGCTGTCTGTACATTAATGAGGAAAAAAATTAACTTAAATGATTTTTAGCAAATGGCTGCAATATAACAAAGAGTGAAAAATTTAAGGGGGTCTGAATACTTTCCATACCCACTGTATATATGAAGAGCTCAGAGACAGAATTGTGGCAAGGCACAGATCTGGCTAAGGTTACAAAAAAATTTCTGCTGCACTTAAGGTTCCTAAGAGCACAGTGGCCTCCATAATCCTTAAATGGAAGACGTACCTTGCTACATGTACTGCGTCAGGCTAACCAAGACTTGTCATTTACACTTTTATATATATTTTTGCTCTTTTGTTAGTTTTGACTGCTTTTATTGTCCTCATTTGTAAGTCGATTTGGATAAAAATGTCTGTTAAATGACTAAATGTAAATGTAAATGTAAAACAAGGCTTTCCTCCACTGACCGCAAGTTGTTTTTATGAGATTTTCATTAAGTAGTAATGTAGTAAGACATTTTAGAATGTACTGCTGTTTTTATTGATTGAAATATTGCAATGGGTATTTTATTTGGATTGCTAATGGCCAAAACTAGCATTTTGTTCACATATCTTTGTTTTATTCTTTTGAGAGGTGATCTAAATATTTTTTTATTGGAACCGATAGAAAATTGACAGGCTTATGCTGCAGTTCTATGGATGTTTTGCCCGCCGGGTCATGTGATTGAAAACTATGAATTGAGTTGAAAGTGTAACATTGAAATTATTTTTTATAGATGTAATTGTACACTTGTAGATTAAAATGTACTCAATTTCTAAAACTGGGCAACACCATTTTACACTGTAAATTTAACACTGATGTTTAAAAATTGGTCAGTATTGTCCTATTAAGTGATTTAAATATTGGTCTGTTTTATTCAAAATGAGACTAAGTAGCTGCGTTTGCATGGACACGTTTGTAATTGGACTAGTAGCACAGTCCGAATAAAAAAAAAAAAAAAAGTCAAATTTAACCACATAAATGAGAGTAAATTGGCCAATGAATTTGCTTCCAACTCTCATCCATCCGGGAAGCAGCATTTTTACTCAGGACTTGTTCTATGGGGATTCTAGAGGTTGCTAAGCACCGTCAAATGAAAGCAAGATCACCCCACAGTTGAAGCTGTAAAAATAGCATATTGGCAAAACAGATTTGGCAAATGATCCAGTGCGTATTTGTTTTTGAATTCTCTAGAGGAATAAAGGTTTCTAATTATAACACGTAATTGCAGCATTGATATTGTATTATATGCGTGTCTTAAACCAGCAGGGGTATATTTGTGCAGTGTGTGCATGTCAAAAAATAAATAAATATAAACATGCATATTAACCTAATCACTTTCATCACTAATCACTCCTATCATTCTGACTGAAACAGTGTGTCCATGTAAACATAGCTACTTATTCTCAAAAAGTATTTATGGAAATAAGATTGAAAAGTCTGATTCTCAGGCACACACTTGGAGAAAGTGATTATAGAGATTTAAATTTTAGGTTTTGTTTCAGGCAAGAGAATACATTCTTAGAAATCCTCAAGGAAGATGCGATATTGGTTGTCTTAGGTGAAAACTATCCAGTTTAATGTGAGTTTAACATTTTTCAAATTTAATCAGAAGTCATTAAAGCAAGTGTTGAGAAATATAGGGTATGGCTTTAATTTTAATTAGTAGTGTCTCTGATTTCAGGCATATGATGTTTATTTTCTGTGGTTGAAAATTATTTGTATCATGGAAAAATTTTGGTCATATCACCCACTTAAGAAGAAGATATAATGCAAAGATGCGTAATTCCAATATTATTTGTCTTTTTTCTAAAAAAAAAAAGCCATGATCTCATCATCTGAGCCTGTGATTTTGTCAGTGGGAAATGCAGGAAATGTACACAATGAAATAGTAAAGATGCTGCTTTAAGTAGCTAATGTGTGACCACTTTTTAATTTTTACTTCTATCCACTGAGGAGTGAGGGGGGGAAAAAAAGTCTCATCTTGTCTTGTTTTTGTAATATTTTATCTTAAAAACTAATTCATTTCATTTTTTATCTCTGTAGTTAACTATTTAGCAGGCATGTTTACAATACACAATTTCCACTAGGTAATACTAATACTCCATATACAGTGGGGCAAATAAGTATTTGATACACTGCCGATTTTTCAAGTTTTCCCACTTACAAAGAATGGAGAGATCTGTAATTTTCATCGTAGGTACACCTCAAATGTGAGAGGACCGAATCAAAAAAAATAATCCAGAAAATCTCATTGTATGATTTTTTTAATAATTAATTTCCATTTTATTGCATGAAATAAGTATTTGATACAATAGAAAAATAGAACTTAATATTTGGTACAGAAACCTTTGTTTACAATTACAGAGGTCAGACGCTTCCTGTAGTTCTTGACCAGGTTTGCACACACTGCAGCAGGGATTTTGGCCCACTCCTCCATACAGGTGTTCTCCAGATCTTTCAGGTTTTGGGGCTGTCGCTGGGCAACATGGAGTTTCAGCTCCCTCCATAGATTTTCTATTGGGTTCAGGTCTGGAGACTGGCTAGGCCACTCCAGGACCTTGAAATGCTTCTTACGGAGCTGCTCCTTAGTTGCCCTGGCTGTGTGTTTTGGGTCATTGTCATGCTGGAAGATCCAGCCACGACCCATCTTCAATGCTCTTAATGAGGGAAGGAGGTTGTTGCCCAAAATATCGCGATACATGGCCCCATCCATCCTCCCATCAATACGGATCAGTCGTCCTGTCCCCTTTGCAGAAAAGCACCCCCAAAGCATGATGTTTCCACCCCCATGCTTCACGGTTGGGATGGTGTTCTTGGGATTATACTCATTCTTCTTCTTCCTCCAAACACGTCGAGTGGAGTTTATACCAAAAACTTATATTTTGGTCTCCTCTGACCACATGACCTTCTCCCATGCCTCCTCTGGATCATCCAGATGGTCTTTGGCAAACTTCAGACGGGCCTGGACATGTGCTGGCTTGAGCAGGGGGACCTTGCCCACGCTGCAGGATTTTAATCCATGACGGTGTAGTGTGTTACTAATGGTAACCATTGAGACTGTGGTCCCAGCTCTCTTCAAGTCAATTGACCAGGTCTCCCGTTAGGTCAGGCTGATCCCTCTCCTTTCTCAGGATCATTGATACTCCACGAGGCGAGATCTTGCATGGAGCCCCAGTCCGAGGGAGATTGACAGTCATCTTGAATTTCTTCCATTTTCTAATAATTGCGCCAACAATTGTTGCCTTCTCACCAAGCTGTTTGCCTATTTTCCTGTAGCCCATCCCAGCCTTGTGCAGGTCTACAATTTTGTCCCTGGTGTCCTTAGACAGCTCTTTGGTCTTGCCCATAGTGGAGAGGTTGGAGTCTGATTGATTGAGTGTGTGGACCGGTGTCTTTTATACAGGTAACAAGTTCAAACAGGTGCAATTAATACAGGTAATGAGTGGAGGATAGGAGGGCTTCTTAAAGACAAACTAACAGGTCTGTGAGAGCTAGAATTCTGCATGGTTGGTAGGTGATCAAATACTTATCCATGCATATAAAAATGGAAATTAATTAAAAGATTTAAAAATCTTACAATGTGATTTTTCTGGATTTTTTTTTTATTCTGTCTCTCACAGTTGAGGTGTATCTACGATGAAAATTACAGATCTCTCCATTCTTTGTAAGTGGGAAAACTTGAAAAATCAGCAGTGTATCAAATACTTATTTGCCCCACTGTACTCTATTTAACACCATATACTATATTTTCACAGATTGCGTTCTTACCAAGGTTTCACAAATGCTTATTGTTTGCATAAAACAAGATTATGTATAATCAGTGATTGTTTACCATCTACCTGAAGTCTCGCCCACATTTCATGCCATATGATGTAGCAATATTGTGGATACTACTTAAGTCTGAAGAAGAACTAAGCCTCTGTGTGACAAACTTCAGCGATTACCTCTATATACAGTATTTATAAATATATATAAACTTTGATGAAGTCTAAGCTATCTCACTATGTAGAACACTAGAATAGATTTTGGCAGGGATTAGAAAGGCTGTAAGGGTTGTAAAAGCCAAGACCCAGATGAGAGTGATGTTTAGGAGGGTGAGTTTAACGAAGGCCAGTTAGAAGAGGTTGTGCAGTTAAACCTCACTCCCCTGAAGTTGTAGAGTTACTCTAGTCAGCCTGCTATTCCTGTGCCCTAATGCAAGATCTGTATTAAAAATAATGACATCCCAAACTAGAGTTCTGTCTATCAGAATAAGAAACTAATGAGTCTCTTCTCTCTTCTGAGTCTTAGCTGACAGCTGTGGTAAAGCTTCCATCAGGAGAAGATTACTGCCTAAAGGTCCATCTTCTGCATCCTGTTGTCCCTCAACAAAGCACGTACAGGATCCTTTCAACCAAGGTCTGTCTTAATAAATATGCTTTTCTAGCTTGTAACGTATCAGCTGAATTTTTTTCTTTTTTTAAACTAACCTTATTCCATTTATAGTGACTTATTCTAAGTTATCGGTGTAAGAAATAATTGACTACAGGCTGTTGAATTATTTTCATGTGGTTTATTTTAAGACTTTTTTTGGGGGGTCCTTAAAACATTCTTATTACTACTTTCCATTTTTTTTCCAAACATCCCAAGAATCAGATGCTAATTCCAAAGTGCAATTTTAGAACATAGTTGGCTTAATTTTTATTTGGCTTCATTTTAGCTTAGTTGGCTAGAAAGCTCTTTGAAATCTGAAATAATTTGATGAATTGAAATGGAATTCAAATGTGTTCCTGAAAGTTTGTGTGTATTTGTTGTCTTTAGTCAAATGCATTTACATTGTGACTGTGCCTCAGATGCAGTCAACTAAAAATGAATTGTCTGTAAAGTTGTTAACCAAATGGTCCATACAATTAGAATAACAAAGGAAAAGTGTTTCTTAGGGTATTTTGTTTGTTGACTTGGCTCTCCAGTGGGAGGTCCTAATGAAGTCTATTGTTTGTAGCCCATTTGTCTTCAAGTATAAAGTTTTGTCCCACAGACAGAACTTTGGGCTATGATTTTTTTTAAAGCAGACACATTAACACAGCTTCTGAAGAACTGTGCTACACTACTACCATCAATAAATTCTTCTCCCCACAAGAACTCTGGTTAAGCTTACTTAATAGAGAAATCGAATTCATGGATGAGCCACCCAAATGACTGCTTAGCCATATACGGCAAAATTTTACAATTCATACTCAATCTGCTTTTTCTATTCAGTTGTTTAAAAAGAATAAACCTAAAGGGAAAAATTATGAAAATAATTGCCCAATGATGATAGTGATAGTACTTAAGTGCAAGATGTTATTTATGTAGTGTTTCAGAGTGTTAAAACAAATTTCCAGAAATACATTCATATAAACCCCAACCCCAATATTTATATTTTTCTTCCGAACAGTGAGCTTGCTGTACCTGTACAGTATTTTCTCTGTGCGCGTCTGTTAATTTTAGGCCATGCTTGCAAGAGATAAACCCTTGAGCTTTTATTTTGGCGGAAACTTCAGTTTAACTTTTATTTTGGCAGAAAACTCCAGCTTCTGTGAAAACAGGTTTACAAACATTACTAATTTAATGAAATACTGTAAACATTTGCCCATTAAAATGTTGAAAATTATGCAAATGTGCAAATTATGCATAACTGGTGGCCGTTGCGTTCCCATACGCGCTAAATTCACAGCACATTCAATAACGAAGTTCACTGCATTCACTGTGAACTGAGCCGCTCTGAGATCACGAGCCAATCACGTGTGCTGCGCAATGTGCGCGCTTCACTTTTGCCGCTTTTCCACTGCATGGTACGGTTCAATTTTGGGGGGTTTTCCACTGCGTACAGTACCTGGTAGTACCCACCTCGGTTGGGGTTCCTACCGTACCGTTACCAAAACGTGACGTGTAAACTCTGCTGATCACGGATTGGCCGGAGAGAAGCGTCACTACCTGCGTCACTGGGAAAAAAAAAAAACAACAACCTTGCAACACAAACCAAACAGACAGAACGCTAGATTAAATCAGCACAGCCAAGTAGTCAGAAGGATCGAACGCAACTGTTTTGAACAAGTGCGCCTTTTTTTAACAACCAAAAAGTGGCCGTTCCCCCTGTTGAGGAAGTACAGACGTTCCTCACGTTGATAGCTGAGGAGCGGATCCAGCGAGAGCTTGATGGGGCGACGCGGAATGAAAAAGTTTTTTAGGCAGTAGAGGCGGCGCAACTATAACCACATGTGAATAATCCCGCTCATTCTAAAGCGATACTAAACTGCAGTGGAAACGCAAACCGTGCCGTACCGTACTGAGCCGAGTCGTACCACGCAGTGGAAAAGCGCCATTTGAAGCAAACAGACTTGATAAGTCATATTATGCTTTCGGTTTTAATTCGTTTGACCGATTCTTGCCAAAGCAATGACGTGAAACACAACATTAAAGAACTTTTGTGTTATAAGTATAAATACATCTTCGGTTTATTATGAAACTGTGGCGGGACAGATTAGACACCACAGTCTAGTTAATGAATGGGAAACACTGGTAGTAATTTAAAGCTTTTTATATATTTTTATCATGTCTGTGAGGCATATATTCGCTGAGTTAAGGTTCATCATTGTGAAGCGCTCCTGTTCAAACCCTACACAGCAGAGAGAAAGAGTTGTTGTTCCGTTATTTATAAAGCACAACGTTTTGTTGCTTATTGTGAGTGCCACAAATAAGAACGAACCCTTAAACGTGTAGAATGAGGTATTACTCTTACCTTTTATGCGCAAAAAAAATGACAAGTGTTTCACTGTGTGAAAAAAAAAAAAATGCAAGTGATCGCGCTGGCGCACTCAATGTTCGCTGCCCAGAGCGTCGCTTTTCAGTTCACTATCAGCACAAATGATTACAGATATGTGTCTAACAGCGCACAATTTAGTACTAGCTAAAACATCATTTAAACTAACAATGTGATATGCTTGAACTGTTTTATATACTGTATATAGATTTTATTTTAGGCAAGTCATACTGTTGATTTGAGAAGGCTAAATTGATCAAACATATAGGTTATGATCAATTCACTGTCTGCCGCTGGCCGTTACTTTAAAAAAAAATAATAAAAACTTACATTTAACAAACAAAAAATGCTCCAAACATTTTCTAAATTAACTTAATGATTATAAAAAAGGGAAACGAAATATAATCACTTTTCCATTACATACAGAACTGAACTATTTTAATAGCTGAAACAGTAGTATAAGCTTTTTTGGGGAAAAGGGAAAAAAAGACGGACTAGGGCCTTTATTTGAGGCCCGTGCAGGGCTTTAATCCACTTCATCCAACGCTGTTTTGTTCTCATCTGTGAGCATGCTCTTAATATATGTATTTTAGGTGTGTTAATGTATAATTGCCTTTTCATTATTTTTTCAGTTTTATTTAAATTTGTAGTTAAAATAAATAAAAATAAATGTATTTTAAAGTTAAAAATTAGACAGCCATTGCACACAGAAGTATATTGCTGGAAACTCATTAATCAGTGGAACGTTCCTCGTCTCGCCCTATAGGCTATATTTTTCGCACTTTTTCATCTAATTTCTGACGCTTCCAGAAAGTGCCTCCTACGTGGCAGAGACATGAGAATGTCCTTTCCAACTAATCCAGTCTGTAGTTTTTGTTCAGATCAATGCTAAAATCCACCCACGTAACCCCGTTTTAAATTAATATAATAATTTATACTTCTGGCTCACCCCTGGTTTAAACAGTCAATTGTGAGGTTTATCATTTTTATAATTTTAGTTTTTGTGAAAACCTGAATCTCAACTGTAAATCAGTTGTTATTTCGTGGTCTACAACATGAAAGGAAGCCATTATAACATGTACATGAACAATTTAGAAACACTGGACACAACTATGGGGCACCATTGTGCAGCAGCAAGCATCACAACAAAAAAGGAACCTTAAGGTTGATCTAGGAAAATGTGTGCAAATGTATAAGGCCCAATTCCTATATTTTGCCTGGGTCCCCCAATTCACTAAATCCGCCCCAGCTCCTCATAGATGGATCTGCTGATAGACGCGGCTTTTGGGATAGCACTTATTCAGATATAAATTCTCAGCAATCTTGTAGACTGACCATTTCAGTTACACAGTCAAATCAAACATTTGTTTCCAAAATACAAAATTGTTGTCTTGTAGACTTTCCAACAATCTAATGTTAAACAACAGGTCAGTGTTATTAATTTTTCACCTGTGCTAACTCCTAAATTTTGTAATGGCTACAGAATTAGCACCCAGTCACTAAGGCTACGTTCACACTGTCAGTGTTTGGGATTGACAACCACATTTACTTACAGGTGTGAGTCTCAATGTCACATTCACACAGCAACTTACAGTAGTGTCTCGAATACTGTCTGTATGAACGTGCAATGGGCGTAAAGCCCGTTTTCCTTACCATTTACCATAGCGACAGTGACCAAAGTAATATCAAAGATGGTGACATCCATAAAACTGAAAGTCTTAGCACTTTCTGACACGACAAGCGTCCAATCGAGCCATGAGTTCATCCGTCAAATCTTTCATTAATCGACAGCAGCTTTTTTATTTGAGGGAGCAAGAGCGGTAAGTTCTCGACTTTCCGTTGACGCGCAGAAGAACACGGAAAACTGACACCGCTCATTTCTTCGTCACTGTAAATTACTGAAACCAAACATGAAAGCACGCAACGCACTGTAAACATGCATTTTGTGCAGCAGAGTGGCTCTCTCTCGCACTGTATGCTGTGACAGACAACTGGTTGTCCAGTCCTGTTCCATTTACACAGCACGGGTTTTCATGAGAATGCGGTTGTGAGTCATGAAAATGTACGGGTGTGAGTTCGGTTATGGAATGTGGTTGTCACATTTGAAAATAACCGTACTGTGTGTGAACGTAACCATTATTAAGGACTCAAATACAGGACTGACAACCGAATACTGCTGCTGTGTGAACGTGGCCTAAATCATTCAAAAGATTCCTGTGGACTCACGAGAAATGCCCAAGCCTAAAATTACCAACAGTACTACACTGTATATGTAACTACACTACAACTTTTACTGGTCTACTTATTATTCATTCTAAAAGGTATTTTTATAAGAGCTAAAGCAGGCAGATAAACAAATCCATTTATAAGAAAAGGTTTATACACATCCATCTCTGAAATGGACTTGAGCTATCTTAAACTGCCACAGAATGTACAAATGCAACATTTTGGGGTTTTACCCCAGCAGATTTTTGTTTCAAGGTTTTTACATTCTGAAATCAGATGGTTAGGATTTAAGCAGTAAAAGCAAGCTCGCCGTTCATCTGAACCTTTCGCAACAGGCTTACGAGAGATATCCGACTTCGACAAATGGAATACTCTACCCGTTTCTCTGCGCACATCATGACGGAATTTTGGCCTGACGCGCAGTAGAAAAAGTAGTTCTGTGCATATGAATGAATTTGTCAGCTATCACAGCTGCTTCTGCAAGCGTTGTTACCTTTTACTCATTTATATGCATCACAATGTTTTCTGCTGTACAAGTTTTAAAGTCCTCTAACAGAAGAAGCTCCTGAAGTTGATCAAAAGTCTCAGTCCTACTAGAAACCAGTGTTAATTTTGACAGCAAATTTTGATTTAGTTTTTAGTCATAGTCTTTTGACTAAAATGTCATTTAGTTTTAGTAATATTTTAGTCATCTGAATTGTTTTTAGTTTTAGTCTAGTTTTAGTCGACTAAATATCATACGATTTTAGTCGACTAAAATCGAATGGGTTTAGTTAGTGTAATGCATTTATTAAGCATTTCTCCAAAATTTCCTAACTCATTATATAGGTTTGATATTAAGGTTTTATCATGATAGACGCAGATTTAACTGCGGTGACACACACAACATGCCTTTATGTTAAAATGAAATAAAACCACTTCTCATAAAGAACAAGAACATGGTATACTTTTTAATGAAATACCAATGGTTATACAGGCTAATTATGCATTCTTTATAGCAACTGGTTTACCATATTCTTCATTCTTTCAAGCAGACATTTATTTCTATAAATAAATTTAGATTAATCTTTAGGGCTACTAAAGTTTTTCAGTCAAGAGCAGTGAGTGATTTTCTGTCTTTCTGTTGTTGCTTGATTAATATCAATGACTCAGACAATAGCAACTAAATTAGGCTGCTGTCCCTTTAAAACCGAATGCACTGCTGCAATGGATGCAATGTACTGATACACGTTCTCCCTGCTGTTTACGTTCACTTAAGACATAATCAACTGTGTTTACGTGATTACTCGTCAAAACGGACACTTCAAAATCATTTTGTGTGTAATTCTCCGTTCATGCGACGCGAAAGAGTACTCGCGCGCTGTGAGACGCGCTTTCTATGTGTGGATGCTTCAGTGTCTGCGCTCTGAAAACTGAACCGAATTGAGTTCTCTCTTGCGTCGTCAGATTTATCCATATGTCTGCTCTTCTCGTACTCCCACGGATTCAATGATGGCAGAGTAGAACTGATTCAGCAGCTCTTGAGGCAGGAGGAACTTCCTCAGCTGGCGAAGGAAGTACAAGCTCTGCTGGGCCTTTTTGACAATGGACTCAATGTGATTGTCCCACTTCAGGTCCTGAGAGATTGTGGTGCCCAGGAATCTGAATGACTCCACTGTTGTTACAGTGCTGTTCATGATGGTGAGTGGAGGGAGAGCAGGGGGGTTCCTCCTGAAGTCCACTATCATCTCCACAGTTTTGAGCGTGTTAAGCTCCAAGTTGTTAAGACTGCACCAGACAGCCAGCTCTTTAACCTCCTGCCTGTAAGCAGACTCGTCACCGTCCTGAATGAGGCCGATGAGTGTGGTGTCATCTGCATAGGTAAGGGTCCAGTGATGTCCTTCAGATAAGCCAAAACCAGTCTTTCAAATGATTTCATGGCCACAGACGTTAGAGCCACAGGTCTGTAATCATTAAGTCCAGTAATTTTGGGTTTCTTTGGGACAGGGATGATGGTGGAGCATTTGAAGCATGAGGGGACTTCGCACAGCTCTAGTGATCTGTTGAAGATCTGTGTGAAGATGGGGGCCAGCTGGTCAGCACAGGTTTCAGACAGGCTGGTGTCACACAGTCTGGGCCTGGTGCTTTTCTTCTTTTGTTCTTTTTGAAGACCTGACACACACCATTTTCACTGATCTGGAGTGCTGAAGGGGTGGGGAGAGGGGGGTTGCAGGAGGTGTGAATGGTGTTTTTTCAAAGCTGCAATAAAACTCGTTCAGATCGTCTGCCAGTTGTTGATTCTCCACAGTGCTGGGGGATGGTGTCTTGTAATTGGTGATGTCTTTCAGACCTTTCCACACTGAAGCAGGGTCACTGGAAGATAATTGGTTCCTTAGCTTTTCAGAATAATTCCTCTTTGCCACACTGATCTCCTTTTCCAGTGTGTATTTGGCCTGTTTATACAAGAATCTGTCCCCATTCCTGCGAGCATCTTCTTTGGCCTGACGGAGCTCATCATCATGATTTGCCTCAAATAAAATCTATAGATAGAAAACAGTTCAAGCATATATCAATGTTTAAACGTTAAACCTAGATAAATGTGCGCTATATCCAATAGTTTGTGCGGAGACGCTTAGCAGGACATGGAGGCGCCAACGCGATCACTTGCATTTTTTTCAGTGGATAAGCGGTCATTTTTGCTCATAAAGGTAAGAGTAATACATCATTCGTAGCTGTAAAGGGTCTACTTTTATTTGTGTGCACTCACAATATCAACAAAACGTTGTGCTTTTATAAAATAAAGAAAAAAACAAATGCTTTCTGCCGTCTCGGTCTTGAACAGGAGTGCTTCACAAAAATTAACCGAAACTCGGCAAATACATGCCTCACAGACATGATAAATATATCTATAGAAAGCTTTAAATTACTACTTAACGAAATAAAACAAATCAAAAACTCTTTCATCATAATCCGTAAAGATGCACTTCTCTCTAAAGGCGCGTCTGGGGAGACGGTGAATCAGGATCGGCAACTTCATCCTTGCGACACCGACTCAGAAAACACTAGTTTATTAGTAAATAACTCCAATATCTTCTTACTATTTCCCCCTGTCACATTTATGGTAATTACTTTTGCTGGTGCTTTGCGGCAAACTTGAGCCTATTGTGTGCATTTGAATGCAGAACTCTTCAGCTGCGCTGACGGTACGCACCATACTGCTGCTGGCAGGACAATAAACACAGTCGAGCCGCTAGCACGGTCTCATGTTTTTTCCACCAGCACGGCAATTTTTTTTTTCATCACTAATTGATGGATGTCTAAAATATAAAAATAAGGAGAAGCCTAAAACAGGCCCGAGGCCTGGCCCGCGTCTGAACTATGGCGTGAAAATTGGCCCGAAGCCCGGCCCGGGGGTCGTAAAAAAGTCGGGGCCTGGGCTGAATGCAGGGCTCTGTTACATTGTTACACTGTTACATTTTGCCAATTACATTTTTTACAATTCATATTCCTAAAAATGTCCACAGCACAGCTCTTGTTTCTATTGTGTCCCTTTCAGAAAGCCAGATTTTTTTTTCTAATTAAGCTAAGATAATAGCCATTTCTATTCAACACACCCTAATTGATTGTCATGGTTCTTGTCTTTCCTGAGGTGTGCATTCTCTGAGAGAGGCACTTGTTTTCTAATACTTACATTTTCTTCCTCTTATTTTCCTCATCTTTTTTTTCAGATAGAGATTAAGATGAAGAAGACTGCAGCTGTACAGTGGGAGAAACTGCAGGGAGAAGGCACACTTTCTAATGTGAAGCACTTTACTCCCAGTCAGTACTGAAAAGCACACAGAATCATGCTATCATTTTCTCTCACATTTATGCCAAAGTGGGTTAAGCCAGTTTATTGTTGTTATTATTTTACCTCTTGTTATCTCCTTCTAAATTTATTAGACCAGTACCCATCATCCTCCCACTACACACGCAACTGGGACATGGTGGTAGGTGAAATAAAGGAGGAGGAAAAGAACGAGAAGCTGGAGGGGGACGCTGCCCTCAACAAGCTGTTCCAGCAAATCTACTCAGATGGCTCGGATGAAGTCAAGCGGGCAATGAACAAGTCCTTTGTAAGTACTTGAGAGTTGCCCATGTATGCATAAAGATTGTGTTATCTCTTTTAAAGTTGTCACGTTAACTGTCCACATTTTTTAATGGTATTAATTTGTGTGAAAAAAGTAAACCGGAAAAAGAGCCAACAAGACCAAATTAAGATTTTATAAACTTTAATTATGTAGAATATGAAAGGCAAGTTTTCGATTTGTATGGCTCTGTGAGAAATTTGGTAACTGTGTTAAAAAGGAAATTAATTTAAAGGTCAAATTCTATCAATCCTTGCTCAATTAACAAGATTCCATGTGTTAATACCTCAAAGAATGATAGCCTACAAAAATCTGAGCTGCTGTCGTTTATGCAGCGAATGGCACATTTGTTAGTACTTCGACAGAAGTGGTTGAAGAAACCTTTTTGACCAAGCTGTCATACAACTTCGGTAAAGTTGTACATTTTCAATATTCTCTCAAGGTAGTGGAATAGGAGGGACACAGGCATCGCAAGACGACCGCAAGGGCGTGGATGTTGGTAAAAGGAAAGTAAAGATGAACCCACCTGACGATGTAGAGTGGAAAAAGTATTAAAAGCAGTAGATGACATCTTGCACCAATTGTTCTAATGTCTTTATGCTCTCTTTCATTTGCTCCTTTCTGCCTTCACACTTCACGCTTTCTCTTTTATTCTTAAATGGAGTTTAAAATGAGCCCTCTGTAAAATTAAACTTCTCGGTCTAAAATTTGTTTTAGTCTGGAACCAAACAAGCTCATTACATTTTTAAAGCATCACGTATGTTTAAAACATTACACATTAAAACAACCAAGCTTTGAATATCTTTACTAAAAACCTATTTGGCCACACTGAATATGTTAGGTCTCCACCTGTTAAACATTTGTTCTTCAATTAATGGTGATCACTGTTTTAATGTACTTCATGCTTTCCTTAATAGGATTTCAGTATGCTGTAAATAAAATTTTCTTGTTCTCTGGTTGGGTGCCCTTGGTCTCTTCCATATCAATATTTGTCCATCATCAAATGTAATGTTAAAGAAATTGAACATTTAATTTCTATTACAAAGATACTGAAAATACACTGAAACTGAAATTAATAACAAAAATGGATTTCGATGGATCTTTGTCGCCTCTCTTTGTTTCAGCCACTGCTGTTCCACCCAGAGATCCTAAGGAATTTTTATGGCAACCATGAAACTGGTCCCTGGAATGCCCTAGCATATGCTGTTCACTAGATTAGGTATAATATATAATTATACTTCTATATGGTGTAGTGTTTCTCAAAGATGACACCAAATTAATAATTGTGAGTTTTGGTCACACAAGGAGGATTGTTGAATAAAGAATTTAAACTTGAGGGAGTTTGTCGGCTGACCAATCGCAAGTATTTGTAAGATATTTACAGCATAATTTGTACTGTAATTCAAATATCACCACAAGTGTAAAGATGAAAGTAATTAATGCAACTATGAAATTAATACCATGAATAAGTAAGTAAAGTGCATAAGATTGAAAATGCAAGCGTTTATGTTAGATGTTACTATGGCAGAGTTACGTTACCTCATGGAAAGATAAACTGTTCTGCCTGGCCCGGACCTGTATGTCATCTGGCTTGCAGTTGCTGACCAACATGATGCAGGAGTCAATAACGTTGGGTCTGAGACAAGTCCGAGTCCAAAATGGGCCAAGTCGGACTCAACTCCCAAACAACCCAAGTCGGTACGAGTCCAGGCGGAATTCATGTATAGTATCTTAACATTGTTTTAACCTTTACAACTAGAAAAATGCAGTGCCCATTTAAATGTAACAAAAGCAAACCTCTATTGCATCTTGCCATTTTGATTTTTGATTAATAATTAGTGTTCTGCTTTACTTAGCAAACTTAGTCATGTAACAGAAGTTATGGCTGAATTGATTTATGTATTGTGCATTGTCAGAATATTAAACGATTTAGAATGGGGAAAAATTAAAGGGCGGGGCTTGACTTTATTAATTGTTTTTTTTGTTTTTTAGTTGACAGGAACATTGTACATTAATAAAACATTCCTGTAAGGTACCAGAATTAGCCAAAGGATATTTTCATCCATAGTCTCTGGGACACAAGATGTCCAAGTCCACCCTAAAAAAAAAAATACATACTAGAAAATTTAATAATTACATAGTACAAATCATACAGAAGTCTATTAAAAACAATAGGATAAAATAAAGACAATGCAAACAAGATACAAACAACAATAAGATAGCTAGCAAATATAAAATTCTAGTGTTGACAAATCTGAGTACTAATTAACCAATTCTTCAATTGAACTCTAAATAAAGCATATGTGTTAAAGTAAATGTATAAATTCAAGAGTGGGGGTAAAGGAGTAGGTATCTTGGTGAATGGGACCTTAAGAGCAGAAAATGCACCTTTTATCTCAATAAAAAAACAAGCTTTTTATGATTTTTTAATGAAAGATGAATTTTGAATAATCAAAATGAGTTTGTGTCTGCTTATTCTGTTCATCAGTGTTTGAACCATTAAAGAATAAACTGCATTTTAATTTCTGGGTTAAAAAAAAGAAAGAGAACTGAATGGATGCCAAAGTACACGGACCCCTAATCAGGGTATCTTCCGTCCAATCAATTTTTGTTTTAATATTGAAATCTGAAAAATGAAAAACGGGCACATATTTCGTTTTTCAATTATTCAAACAAAACAAAAATCAAGAATCCGGCTTAGTTTTTTGTTTTTACATTCAGGGATAGAAAACGTATAAACAACTTGAATATTCGATCTCTATATGTGGGCGGGAATGAAACGCCCCTCTCCACAGATTGGTCAACCAAACATTACAACATAATAATAATCCTAAAAAAAAACTTAATAATAGTCCTCCGCTTCTATTGATTCTTAAAATGTTTATTTCTACTACATTTTATCTCTTCATCAAACAGACAGACACCGGGGAAATGTATGAGTAGTGACAAAGGAGTGGCTTGACGACTGCACCAAACGGCAATGAGACTGAAGCCACGAGGACGGGAAACTGTGTTTGGCCCCGATAGGCTATGCCAACGGCTGGCTTAGTAATCTTATAGTTTAGTCCACCACATTAGAGAAAGTGGGTGGCAAAGGCAGCGCGACGCACTGCAAAGCACGGGCGGAGAAATGTAAGTGTACCAAGTAACAAAACTCATGGTGGAACATACAGTTGCGAGAAGAACTTTTGTTTTAGACAATACGCTGCATTTTAGACAAAGGAGGATCTTAAATAATATTACAGATATGAAAAGAAATGACTTTGTGTAGTTTACCTTCACAGCACATCTATTTTTTTTCTATTTTGAGTTTTATTCATAGAGCATTTTATACAAATTTAGGAAATCATCTGTTTTTATCCCACTGGCATGGGACTATTTGTTCATCAGAGTGCTTGTTTCAGTGATTAAGTTTAGTGAAATATGAATTTGACGTCATGATTTTAAGGTGAACTCGTTTGAGTTATAAGAATATATCCAAACCCTGAAATAACACTTCGAAAAATAAGCCAGTGTCAGCAGTATCAGAAATTAACTTCCACATAAGGGGCAACTGATTTTCAGTTTTTTATTTATTTATTAATTTTTACCTTTTACCTTTTTTATGTCATTTTTAAAGTTAAATTCTTACATTAAATAAATTAGAACAATATGACAATAGGCTGTTACCAATTCAGTATCCATACCAAATCAGTACTCAATGATATAGAACCTGGGTCTGAAGATGCTTTTAAATGTATTTACAGTTTAATGCTGATAAGAGGGCTGTATGTGCATTTACAAATGTATAATAAAATTAGATGAATGTTTTATACAACATTTTTAATAGAAAATGAATAAAATTAAATAATACTTGAATTATGAAAGTAATATCGCCACTAGCTGGCGGTAAGTCATTGTGTTAATTAAGGAGCCTTTTATTCAATCAATTCGTTCAAAATGCTTAATTCATTCATTTAGGAATAAAATCAAGCGGCTGTCTGTAATAATTGGTAATTGAATTGTTGTCTATAATACATTCTCCCCGTGCTGCAGTGCATCACGCAGCTTTGCCGCACATATTTTAATGGGTGGATAACTATATTAAAACAGGCATGCCTAGGGCCAAAAGACTCTGCTTCAGTGTGGTTTGTGTCAAGCCATTCATTAATCTGGATGTTTGATGAAGAGAAAGATAAAATGTAGTAGAAATAAACACTTTAAGAATCCATAGAAGCGGAGGACTATTATTATGTTTTTTTTAGGACTATTATTATGTTGTAATGCTTGGTTGACCAATTAGCAGAGAGGGGCGTTTCATTCCCGCCCACATGTAGAGATCAATATTCAAGTTCGTCTTCGTTTTCTATCCCTGAAGGTAAAAACGAAAAATTAAGAAGGATGCTTGATTTTCGTAGTGTTGAATAATCTGAAAAAAGAAAATGTGACCCGTTTTCCTTTTCAGATTTCAATCATGAAAACAAAAATGAAGTTGACGGAAGATACCTGATTACACCTTAGGGTATTTTGAATATTTGTTTGAATGAAGTAAATGAGGATGTGAGGGCTTAAACCTAGGTCACGATACAAAAGGCACACAACTGTGTATAAAAAGCCTAACAGTGTGAACTTCAATAAAGTCACGCCGCACAACACCTCACACCTGTTTGATTTTTGAATGAATTTATAGTTACATTAATTACAATAAATTACATTATGTAAGGAATAATTGATGACGGGCTGTTGAATTATTATAAAATAATGCACACCCAAGGTGATTTTAGACCCATAAAAACTATTGCCCCAAAGATGTTAGAAAAATGATTTTTCTTTAAAGCTAGAAACTGCCACTAATACAAAAAATAATAAACTAATGTAATAAAAAATTCTCAAGCTTACTGAAGGCAAGTAAACAATCCAAGTATTACTAACAAACTAAATGATAAATAAATATATTACTCAAAAATACAAATTAAATGGTTTTTTTTTTTAAAGTTTTTCAGATAGTAGCCTATAGGCTTCTAGAAATAGCCTACTATAGACATTTCATGAAGTAATGTAAAAAATAATCTTCACTGTATACATTAAATATAGATGATTCTTATTAAAGTTAAGTGATTCAGTCAAGAGCAGTGAGTGATTTCCTTCTTGTTGCTGTTTGATTAAACATTTATGAGCGCGTGTCGTGCCGGCTGCAGGTTCCGCTGTTGCCTTTAGATCTGACGCATAGATCAAATATTTTGACACATCCGTATTTCTCACAACTGTTCAAGTTCACGTAAGACAAAACCGACTGCATTTACATTAATAGTCTCCAAGACGGCAGTTTGACATAACTTTTCGTGTAAGTGTGTAGCAATAACAGAACTTAAGAGAACGTAAGCGAAAGAGAACTCTGCATTCGCACACTGACTGAGATGCGCGTTATTCTGTGAGCGCGCTTTCGGTGTGTGAGCACAGAAAACACGCTCGGCTGCTCAAGTACTGGACAAGATTTAAAAATGCAAATAAGAATATCACTTGGTGATAATGCTTGAGTCTGAGTCAAGTCTGAGTAAAAATGCATCCGAGTCTGTGACAAGTCCGAGTCCTTTAAAAAAAACTACTCGAGTCCGAGTACCCCAACTCTAGGAGTCTGGACAACGAATGACTGTGTGATGTAGCCGGTTCTTGCCAGCTACAAGGGTGAGGTATTCCGGTAAAGTGGGCAATTATGTAAAGTGGCTTGATTGTACTGTTTTCAGTGGGTTTACACGTTCAGAGCATAACAGTGGTCTTTTATTTAAGGCACATTATTCAATGATAAAATAGTTTTGCCTGTTGTAATATGAACCAGGTGATTGTGGTTACACCTCAAAGAAGGACTCCCTTATTATGAAAGCTAGTAAGCCATTTGTCATTCAGATTTTCATTTCTAATTCGCAGGGTCATATTGTCAAATCAACCAAATTTCAGAAACTTCCCGAGCTCAAATTTTTGATTTTGTCAATATTTTTTTTGAAGAAAGATAAACAAGTATATGATGAAAGCCAAAATATTAATTGTCATGGAAGTATATTCACCGAGTAATCCACTATTTTGTAGAGAGGGGTCAAAAGGACAATTTTCACCAGAGATTCTGAGCCAAATTACAGGAGTGCAAAAATGACTTCAGAAAGACTGCCGCATCATTATGCTATTTTTACACACAATTTGGTAGCTCTACTAGTAAAATCTATTGACTTTAGCAATCTTTGTTACATTATATGTCAATGGTGACATTACTTGATCTATGACTATGTTTCACGTGTTGTAACAATAAAATAAGAGAAAGAAATTCTAATATTTAATCCAGGTGATCTTTGATTAATCTTGTTTTAGTGATGTGTGTGGGGAAAGCAACCACACCTCCCTATGAGGTGTGGGATTTGTTTCAGACATGTACTGTAGTTACTGTACTGCAAATTTGAACTCTTGGTAGCTTCAGAGGCTGTTAAAATGAACAAAATCCCTCCTTCCTCAATATCCCTGAAACTAATTCAAATATAGAATCATATGAACAGACTACTGAGCACAAGTTAATGTGCCTCAGCTTGACCATTTCAGGGCATTATAGCACTCAGACAGGTATGTTCTAGTGTTGGGTTCCGGTCCACCTAATGCCGAGTTCACACTGCACGATTTTCAAACTCGTCGGATCGCCGTTGTTTTCACACTGCGTGACTATCTGGGGTAGCATTCAGTTGCTGCTGTGTTCACATTGCACGATGGATCGGCGACAGGGGGTTTCACACTGCATGACTTCACAATAGGAAGAATCGCCGACAGCTCTGTCTGGTCCGCAAACTACATTTCACAACAAAACACACGCGAGAAATGACAAGGAAATAACGCGAGACCCCGCGTGCATCAGACCGGAGTTTTCGAGCGAGACTGGAATTATTTAAAAAATATATATATAATCCGCAAATTGTCTGTGAGCTGATTTCCAGCTACAAGGAGAAAAAGAAAAACAGATTATGCAGGAGGGAGATACAGGGAACAGGGATTGGGTGTTCTGCAAAGAGAGTTGGAGGTAAATAATTTTGCAGTAACTGTTATGCTGATGTTGTGGCTGGTCAAGCAAATGTTTGTGCTTGTTTCTGTATGATATAATTGTTCATATATCTATTAAAATACTGATATTCTGGTCTATAACTCCTCCCCGAACTTCCCACTGCCCTGTATCTTGGTCTCTCATTGGCTGTAGGTCACCGCCGATGTAGTTTTCAGTCAGAACTCATTGCACACAGCGTGATTGTGAATCGCCGACAGCTCCAGATATTTAGCATGCCAAATATTTCAATGGCATCGGCGATTCCATCAGATCGTGTCTTGTGATCGTACCACTGGTGATTGTCACTCACGTGAACGAGCAACGCTTTGACTACGAGTGGGGCATTTGGTCGGCGATTTCGCAAAACCTGTCGGCGAGTGAAAACTCGGGCTAAAATCGTGCAGTGTGAACTCGGCATTAGTCGAGTGCGAGTCTTTAACCAATCGAGTCCAAGACAAGTCCGAGTCAACGAAACTCTATTATTATTGTATCTAACATTGTTTTAAACAGTACAACTAGAAAAACGCAATATCCATTTAAATGTAGCAAAACAAACCTCTATTGCATCTTGCCACTTTTGATTTTTGATTAATAATTACTGGAGGATCGTCCAGAGGATGTGGTCATCACATATGGTTGCCGCAAGCCCGCCCGCCGCTGCTCACTCAAGGCCGCCGTGTGGGGCTGTGTTTTGTTGGGAAAGCGAAACGACTTTGTTTGGCCTTCCAAAAGAGGACAATACTAGAAATCAGTGGTTAAGTTGTATTGTCCGAGTCAAATCAGAGTAAAAATGCATCAGTGACAAGTCAGAGTCCTTTAAAAAAATTGTACTAGAGACCAGACTCGAGTCCGAGAACCCCAACTCTAGTATGTTCTATGCAGTTGCTTTGGTAGAGGGAAACAAGCTACAATTCTAGTTTCAATATTATTTAGTCTTAAGACATTATATATGAAAAGCATCAGCGTATATAAAGGACCAACATTGGGTTTTTTTTTTTTTTTTCAACCACTGAACATGTGTAATATTCACCAATCTGGACATGGAGCTTTAAAAAGTTTCTTAGGAACCAGCATCTAAAATCATATTGAGATGTCTTTAATACATCTTGAGCTGCGTACAAATTTTGGAAAAATAATATTCATGGCACTCAGACAGGTGTGTTCTGTGCAATCCTTACATTTCTATTTTAAACATTATTTGTTCTTCAGACATCCCTCTTGAAAACAAAGTGTTTTTATAGTTTCTAATTACAGGATACATTTTTTTTTTTTTTAATCAGAGGTGGCCCACTTCACTTGAAAAAACATTTGTCTGCAGTGTTCGATCTCAAAATGGTGTACTGGTATATACCTTCCAGTTTACAATTATTTATAAAATAATTGAGAGAAAGAAAAAAAAAGAAAAGAAAAAATGAAAATTACCTGAATATGAAAATACATATTAAACTCCCCTTAATTTGCACCCTGATAGTAGCTACATAAATATTTCTACCCATTATCGCTTGTATGATTGTCAGGCTACTTTTCCGCAGCATAAAGCAAAAACAGAAAAATACTGCAATTTTCTGCTTTTATTTTATGATATATTGGGACAGCCTTCATGTCTTTCTCAAACTTCTCAACACACAGATTGCTTTTATTGCACAAATTGTAAAATAAATAAAAGATTTGTACTTGTATTTATTTGCCTTTGTTCTGATTGGGTGGGCAAGGCAGACATTTGGATGGGCTCAGCCCACCAATGCCCATACCAACCCTGTTTCAGGCTCTGTCTCACATTCTCACACTGACTGATTAAATCTCACAACAAATAACAAGACGATGCGAAATAAATTACTAGATCTGTTCACATAGACTAAACTGATCTAAGGTAGAAAGATTCTGCAGCACCAATAAAGTTACTTGCACGCAAGGTGAATACAAGAAAGCTAGAAGAAACGCCAGTTCCCAGCGGTGAGATGCTTGTTTCTGCCCATAAAAAGGCCAGAAAATTAACACCTGCCAAGCTCCAAATGTGCGTAAACATGGCAGGTGAATTTCATAGTTTTATAGTCCACCCTGGTGGATCGTAATACACACATTTTATTGGAATTAAAAAAAAAAAAACTCTCCCCTTGCCCTACACGTTTTGTATCTGCTCGTTCTGTATGCGCGAGAAGGTCTCCGGTTAATCGTAGTCAGTGTTCGAACTATACCGTGGACTTTGGGGGAGCCCACTTGTTATCTTTTGTATAACCGGGGGGGGGGGGTCGTGCCTCAAAGGAGGGCTTACAATGTCTTACAAAGATACAACAGCTACATGCTCTACTTGCTTTATGCAAGCACTATATAGGATAAATCACTATACAGGATTCTTTCTGTTCCTGCACTTAAATCGTTTTAAATCACATTAAAATGCGAACGCAGGAATCGTTAAGAAGAATTGAAATGCACGCGTCTTATGGAATACCCCGTTCTTGGAAATTTGGAACCGGTTCTAAAATGGAACCAGTTTTCGATACCCTACTTTTAAATATAGCTAAATATAACTAGTACTCCTTTGACTTGAAGATTTAGATGGAGGGTTTAGCTGTGTTTTGTCCCTCTCTATTCTATTCGTTTACACTCAAACAGCTCATGATAGCAATTTTGTAATTTTGATATTCTACTACTATTAAAATATTCATTAGTTTGGACATATTTTACCACATTTACTGAAGAGCACTTTGCGACTCAGTATGTATTTATGATACAAATGTAAATGACTGTAAATTAACCTAAAAAGCTGTTGCATGCCTTTCTCATAAGCACTCGCCTGTTAGCAATTCTAATATTATTTAACAAAGTTATTAATGAGATCATTTAAAAAGTAATAAAGTGACTTTATAAAATTATCCTCTACGAAAATAGTTTTACTGTTTAAGTTTTACTTCACAGCACATAAATGAAAGCAGTTCGACAATTACAGACGGGTGTGTTGGATTAGGGTCAGATCTGAATTCTGCAGGTAGGTAGATCTCCACAAACAGGATTGGGCAGCCCTGTTATATTGGTAATGTATGATGGATTTTGAACTACTGTTTTTATTGCAGGTTTTCTGGGATGACAGTTGAGGACATCAGCACATCAGATGTTGGCCTGGACAGCTGTACCTACAGTACACCACACTGACCTCTGCTTTTGCATGGATGGCTGACTACTACCATGTTCTGTGAAGGTATTATTATAGCAAACCTGAGCACCTGTGACAGTTGAATTTGTAGTTGTAATGAATAGTCACACATGCATATTGGTCAATTTGAAGTCACAGAGGAAAAAAAGTTTTTTAAGACTTGCAATTATTATTATTTGTTTTTACTCATTCTCTCTAACAAACACAACACAACAGTTACACCTTCTCGAATCCTTCACTGCAGGTGCACAAATCCTATTCTACAAATCACAAATTAAGAAACTTGTGTGCTCACAGTTAGGCTAGAGTTGCTGCAGAGAATGTGAGGCAAAACACATTCACACACTCGAATAAAAAATGTAAAGTTATGAGCAAGTTTTGCACATTTGCATATGCTATACAGTCGTAGTCAGAATTATTGGCATCCTTGGTAAATATGAACAAAGAAGCCTGTGAAAATAAATCTGCATCATTAATCCTTTTTGATAAACAATCAAAAAGGTGGTGGGGGGGGGAGCTCATTAGGAAATAAATGTTTTTCTCTTATTGGCCACAGTTAATGGCACACTTTTATTCAGTACTTTTTGCAATCTCCTTTTGCCGCATACAGCGATAATAATAGTCTCTCTATGAATGCCTAATGAGTTTGGAGATCACTTGACAAGAGATCTTTGTGGAGAGTCTTTGGCCACTCAAACTAACCTCCTCACCTTGTATTAAGACAGTATAGACACACATCCTCTTTCAGGGAGATTTGTGATATTTTATATAGTACAGATTTATTTTTTTGCAGGATTCTTTGATCATATTTACTAAGGGTGCCAATAATTCTGACCAATTTGCAATTGTTTGAGATGAGCAAAATCTGCGCAGATCCGATCACCGGTGATAAAGGGAGATGCATGCTAGGGATGGGCGTATCGATCCAAAGTATCGATATATCGATTGTTAAAAGCGCCATTACACGTTGACCGTCAAAAACAAATCTGAGTGCTGACAGTATTTTTCCTTTGCTGGACGCCCCCATGACGCCACCCCCCAACCCATGCGCAGCATCCCGCGCGGCAGCCAATCAGAATTTGCACTGCAATCACGCCATCTGCGCTTCAGAAAAGCGCGGTCACGCCATCTACGCTTAAAAATTCGCTGCGCGTCTACATGGCGTTGCGTGGTAGTGATGGCCATACAGCCTCATACCTTTGCAAATCTTTTTCTTTTTTTTAAGAGAGGGTGTGAGCGCGTATCAAACTGAAACCACAGTCAATTAATCGATAATAATAAGCTAATTAAAAACACATTACACAGGCACTTCTTATTTAATGGTATTTTACGGTTTAATTGTATGTAATGTATTAAACTTTCAATAAAACATTTGCAATGGGTTTGTAAAATGTCTTATGCATGTTTTGGCCTGAGACACTTGATTGGAATTGAATATTAAAAATTTATTTAAAAAAATGTGTTTTCTGCAAATTCTTGTTCTACATCTCCTCAAGTACCACTGTGGTAAATTTTATGTTGCTTTACTGTTTCATTTTTTAATAATTGCATTCAAAATTCATGAGTAATTCATGCTATACGGACACATTTTAACAAATCATAAAAAGGTAAAATCAAATTGTTTTCTGCAAACTCCACCAGATTCTTGTTCTGCATCTCCCCAGGTACCACTGTGGTGATTATCATGTCATTTTACTGTATCATTTTTTAATAATTGCTTACCAAATCCTGACCAATGCAATTTACGTTGCTATACGGACACATTTTAAAAATTTATAAAAAGGTAAAATCAAATTGTTTTCTGCAAACTCCACCAGATTCTTGTTCTGCATTACCCCAGGTGGTGATTATCATGTCACTATACTGTATCATTTTTTAATAATTCTACCAAATACACATGACCCATTCCATATGTTGCTATACGGACAAATGTTAAAAAATCATAAAAAAAATTAAATCAAATTGTTTTCTGCAAGCTCCACCAGATTCTTGTTCTGCATCTCCCCAGGTGTAACGGAAGAGGTCTGACGCAACAGGTTAATATAAATCAAATTGGTTTATTTGGTCACAGAGAGTACTGGGGTAGGGTTCAGAGGATGTGATGGTGAGGGAATAGTTCGAAGGATATGATGAGCGGGGTAATCCGGGTCTTTGGCTGCACACACCTCAGCAATCTGGGAACTAGGAGGAACAGGAGACACTTGGAGACGAGGAGACACCAGGAGGAACACAGGAGGTAAGTAATGCTGGAAGTATTCAAATGGAAGTAGTAGCAAAGTCATTGAGTCCTCTACGTGTATACGAGACCGGACAATGAGGGTGTCTGAGGTGTTGGCTTTTATACAGGCTGGTTGATGAGGTGCTTGATTAGTGACGGGTGCAGGTGCTCAGAACTCAGGTGAGAGGGATCGTTGTGATTGGGTGGTGATGGAGCCTGGCCGATCTGTTACAGTACCCCCCCCCTCCACGGCCCGCTCCTGAGGGCCGAAAACCCCGACGTCGTGGTGGTCTACCTCTACCCCGAGGTGCCGGCTGATCAGGATGGGCAGCATGGAACTCAAACATAAAGGCGGGGTCCAGTATATCGGTCCTAGGTACCCATGAGCGTTCCTCGGGTCCATATCCTTCCCAGTCCACGAGGTACTCCAGCTGACCACCACGGCGCCGGGACTGCAGAATTTCCTTCACCTTGTAGACGGATCTTTCATCCAGGATCAAGGGAAGAGGGGGTTCCTCCGTCTGGCCAGGCTCTGTGGGGAGAGAGACAGGGTCATGGTGAGGTTTCAGAAGAGAAACGTGGAATGTGGGATGAATTCGATACTGTGAGGGGAGTTGCAGTTTGAAGGTGACCGGGTTTACTTGTTCCAGGATGGTGAAGGGGCCAACAAATCTGGGACTAAGCTTCCTACAGGGCAGGCGCAATCTGATGTCCCGAGTTGACAGCCATACCTTCTGACCTGGCTGATAAGTAGGTGTTTCGGCTCTTCGAAGGTCCGCAGCCGTCTTCTGCCCATTGGAGATGGTGGTGAGCAGCATCCCAGACCCTCTCGCTTTCCCAAAACCAGTAGTCCACCGCCGGAACATCAGAAGGCCCCCCAGACCAGGGGAACAGTGGAGGCTGGAACCCGAGCACGCACTGGAAGGGAGTGAGACCAGTAGAAGGCTGTCGCAGGGAATTCTGGGCGTACTCAGCCCAGCCTAGGAACTGGTTCCAGGAATCCTGGTGGCCATGGCAGAAGGTCCGCAGAAATCGTCCCACCTCGTGAATCTTCCTCTCCGTTTGCCCATTTGATTGTGGGTGGTATCCGGACGAGAGGTGTAGCGAATTTAGCTCACAACAAGAAATATGAATAACTAACCATAACTAATTATAGTTAACTATTCATATTTTAGATCCACTATAGATATTTAGCTGACCACTCAGGGTCAACTGTCTTGTCAATTCAAGAACGTTAATTTCCTGGTTAAGGAAATAACTTCTTACTGTACAATTCTACAAAGCTTGCAGCATAAATTTGCATGATTAAGTGACTCCAGTTATAAGCAAACAAGTAAGGTGTTAGTAAACTACATAAATACTTAAACTAGTCCAACATACTACATATACACTTAAACTGGTCTAACATACACATAATCACTTAAACTGGTCTAACATACACATCCACACACACACACATACAGTTGGTATAGGAAAGCGTTAAAGTTTAACTCAGTACAGAAAGAGGCATAACGAATGAATTTTATGGAACACTGTGCATATTCAGCAGATCTAAAACCTGAAGGAAAACGTCAGATTCTTAGTTCAAACACACCTTGTACAAAGGTGTAAGAACCATGGGGAATCTCTGAGAATCCACTGTCCAGCCTCTCCTCAGCCTCCTCTCTCTTGTAGCGAGGCGTTCCAGGCACTTTCTCCATCCAGCACCCTTTGGGGGTTTTTCGAGTCTGTACGGGGGCCTGGAAGTTGAGGAGGCTGTAAGGATCTGCTGCGCAGCTGAAAGAGTTCCACAATCTCCGATTCTCTTCCTCATCCATCTCACAGGCATCTTCGCTGGACTCATTCTCTGAGAGTGAGGGTGACGATGGAGGAGGCGAAAGCCGGGAGGACATAGGCACTGGCGGAGACTCTGAGACTGTAGAGTCTGTAGTCGCAGGGCTTGGCTTGGAGGCTGTCCTTATGGGAGCTGTGAAGTTCCTCGGGTTATAAGGATCTCCGTTTTGGCACAGATAATTCCACAGCCTCTCAGTCTCAGAGTCGGCCTCCTCTCCATCTGAATCTTCCTCAGATTCATCATCACTGTCATCTAGGTCCTCAGAATCTGAGAAGTGGGATGAGCCTTCGCTGTCAAAGCCATCATCGTCATTACTATCCCAATCACTATCATCCTCCGATTCGGATTCGCCGCTGCAAGGGCTGCCCATGATGTAGGCAATGCCCTTGTTTTGACATTGAGGAGCGGCTAAAAAGGGCACGTTTTCAGCAGCTGGAACTGTTTCCGCTTTCTTTTTTGAGTCCTCTTCCTCTCTTTCCTTAATTTCAACCTCACTAGTGACAGGTTCACTATGGAACTCGCTCCCTGTAGTGTTAGTCTGAGATGCGCCGTCCTCGGAGGCAACAGGGCTGGCTGTTTCCGACACCTCCTGTTCCTGGGAAAGCAGCTTCATGTGAAGCTTACTATTTGAGTGTTCTTCCTCCAAGCTGGAGTAGCCATTATCTTGGTCTGGAGTCAAAATTGTCACCTCATTGTAGGCTCTACTACAAACCAGTAGTTGCTGCTCAACATCTAGTGGAAGCTGGTATGAGTTTGGGAGGGATTCTCCTTTGGGCAGGTTTACATTGTGGATTAGCTCTTTAGAGCACAACGGTCCAGTGCTTTCGTTGTGCACTGACCGCCCATCATCGCTTTGACAATAGCCTACACTGTGA
>JADLZN010005714.1:301371-515235 GCA_018155175.1 Sinocyclocheilus anophthalmus | reverse complement strand
ACTCGCTCAATAAACAAACTTCTCAAGTCTTCCCCCCCCCAAAAAAAAATCTCATACAGTGCACCTTTCAACCCATTCTCTTCAATGATACTCATGAAATTGTGAATACAAAAGCCAAACATGTTTGCTGTCCTTGTGCCGACAATATTGCTGGACCGAAGATGGCCTCTTTCTCTCTCCTCGCATAAGTCCCCCCCTCTGCGCCCTGCCCCCTTTCATGCAGAATAACATGCATATGTAAATGAACCATAAGCCCCTGCCCTCAACGTTCCACCATTCTTTCAGATGCACCTCAATAGCCTGCACATCCTAAACCGAAGGTATTCATGACGGACGGCCAATGCGAAAGTGGCCAGAACCTAATTTCATTTATTACATATTCCTTTCCACATCTCTTTTCCCTCTCGCTCATTCTGCACAGCTAGCCAGTGGTCTGGGCACAGTCTTAATACGCTCTGTCCATTGTGGCCCAGCTTTGTTGTCCTCCCCAGTCGCTATCATCCGTTCTCAGAGCAGACAATGGGCAGCGTTGATGCTGGACACGGCGGTCATGTTCTATTTGCCAATGTGCATTATCTCCCAATCCCGTCCTTTTGCTGCCCATGCTCTGCGAGTGTCCCTCGCTCTGAATAGAGTCTAAAGCCATTATTGTAGGGAGAAGGGGGGAATAAAAAAACGTGGTGGGTGAAAGTGGGCATGGACTGTTATATAGGCTACATTTGGGCTTGGCCACATGCATACTAATAACATTATTACAGAGCAGCTCTTCTGGAGAGCATGTTTACTTTGTTACGGTTTCCATCACCTTCCTCTCCTCCACCGCCAAATCACTAATGCCCACCTCTTTCTCTCCCCCTCCATTTCACCTTTTTTTCCCCGAATGTAAATAGCATGCAGGGCTAATTTTCTTATATTTTGCCAAAAAAATTAAGTTACATAGTTCCAGTAATTCTCTCTCCAGCGGGTGCACACTGTGTGGGTGGTGCTCCGCACAGCAAGCACTTCTTTTCCATGGCATTGAACTTGACCCTGAATGACCTTTTTATAATGAGTGAATTGAAAACATCTCCCTTTGGAATGCAGCTTGTAGACACCGGCTAGGGCTGTTTTTTTCTTCCTCGACACCCCCTTCCACACATCTCTGCTTTTGATGAATTAAAGGGGCAGTATCCTCATGCTCCTCACCTGCGCTGTAACGCGTGGCTCTCAAAGGATGGGAGGTCAATAACGCTGCCTTCATAAAGCAGAGTCCACTGAAGAGAGACACAGAGAGGAGAAAAAAGCTGCCGCTTTCTCCTTCAGGCACCGAGGCAGCAAAATAAACCAATACCTGTGCTTTTATTTACAGCATTAATACAAGCTTACAAGAGTGAGGGGTTTGTACAGGCTGAGCCGTGGCTCAATTCCCCACCATAACACTAAACACTTGAAAGCGGTCGGCACTACGGTACAACATTGCAAACATCTACAGATCCACAGAAGTGTGATCACTGAGAACCCGAGTTCAAGTGACTAAGGAGCTCTGCGCACTTCTCAGCGGCACCTTGGGACAAATCAATGTTTGACGCAAAGCTCAGCTTAGCAAAGCCTCTGTTAGCTGGCTGGTAATGGTAATATCATATTGTACCTGCAGCACTGCTATCTATATTAGAGGTTAATTACATCACTGAACTGAATTAGCTTTGTATGTAAATTAGGAGCAATGGTAGAAATGCGTAATTTGGTAGAGATTTCATTTAACTCAAAGCAGAATTTAGTCATTTACAATGTAGATGGGGAATTATATATTTTTTTATTTGTTATTATATTATATTTGATTTGTTTTGTATCCAATGTTTTGGTAGGAATGAATGATGTTCAAAGAGTGTGAGATTAAACTGAATCATTTACTTGAGTGATACAAGTGACTACCTTTATTAATGAATCATTGATTCATTCACTCAACCAAATCAATTTGTTAAAAACACTGATTCACTCAAGAACAAAACAAGTGAGTCGATGTGTCGGAATACGCCTACTTTCCTATTATAGCATGTGAAAAACAGTTCACCAAATGACTATGTCCGAAATTCACAGTATAACAAGAATGAAGCAAGGACCAAATCCAGTGACTCTGTAGGTCAACAATGACAACTTGAAGAGTGTGTCTGGATTATAATTAGAAGTAATTTCTTCAGCAAACATAGTACTCAGTATACAATTTCAGATGCAGTGACTATCTTTGAGTAAATCATTGATTCATTCATTCAACCAAATTTAATCATTCATAAACACTGATTTTTTTTTAGGAAAGAAAGTCGTTCAGTCAACCAAATCAATTCATTCAACACTAATCAACTGAGGAACGAATCACAACTCCAGTGATATAGTTGTTGTTGACATAGCAAAAATAGTCTAATTAACTTACAGTACTGAGTCTAAAATAGTTTCCCAGTACTAACTTTTTGTTTTTTGAACTGTTGTAAAAAGCAATATGATGCTGTTGTTCTGAATATCAACATGCCTGTGATTACCTGAACAACAACACTTTTGCTTATAGGATTATTGCTTAATCACACTTCAAGATTTTGGTCATACCACCCTCTTTAATGTGAATACAGCCTCTCACACAAAAGTACAGTATGAGGCAGAAGTTAGGTTTATTTGTGACCTTCTTCAATATGGATTTTTTTTTTTCAGATAGAAGTGGTCCGGTATTTTGTGTATGTGTGTGTGCGTGTTGCTCTGAAGTGTGCTAGAGAGGTGCATTTGATCTTAATGGTGATATATTCTCCGTCAGCGCTGTCACGATCCATCACTTAGCGCAGACCTGCCGCAGCTGCCCAGTTGAGGTGTGGCTTATTACACCACCCCAAAGCTCATGAATAATAAACAGGGTTGAAGAGCCATCTAAGCTAAGACCCTAAGAAGCAATATCCCCGTGGCAACGTTACCTCACCCCCCCGCCCTGCCACCGTCGTCCCTCTCTTTTCCCCCTCCCGCACGCCAGGGGACTCCATGTTTATGCATGATGCCTGTTTCATATGTATCGGCCACATCATTTCTGCTGTTGTCCCAGGAACTGATGACACGCTCTGCATTAGGAGTGATGACCTGCACACAAGGGCCCGATACTTGCTCCACTTTACAGCCATTGTCAAAACACTGCTGCATTATCCACACAAACACACACACATATACATGCTCAGATAATATACAAGGGGTTGTTGTTTTTCATACATCTTCGTGAATAGCGATTTTGTATGTGTGTGCTATTTGCAGTTTGCTTACACTTTGCCTGCTTGTGTCTTATTATCAAGATAGGAAGTGAGACAAGTGAGACAAAAGGAAATGTGCTCTCTGACAATCATCTGCTCATAATTAAAGCCGCCTTATTATACCTCACATCTCGCTTTGGTGTCAGAGCAAGAGGAGAGTTGATCCAACCATTTTCAATTTTCAAAGTTTTTTTTTTCTTTCTCTCTCGTTTTTTTCGAACTCTGTTCCTGATCTGAATGGAAGAAAAAGAATACATAATGCATATTATGAACATGTAAAAAACAGCACTTTATTAATATTTAATCTGAGGATGCGAATGTCTCAGTATTTCCATATCAAAACAGATCTTACGTTTTGTTTAGGTCTGGGCTCATTTTTTAATTTCAGCTGTTCTCATGCTCCTTTGGTTTACACACTGTAAATGTGCTTTATGATTTTATGGTACAGCTCTTGTTTCTGTAATACATTAAACTGGGAGAACTAATGGAACCTGAAATCCAAGAAAAAGATATCCTTGAAGAAACAACCCCCCAAAACACAAGAAAGACTATAAATAAAAAATTTGGGTCTGTAAAACATAGAAAGAAGTTGCTTATGCTCACCAAGTCTAAGTTTGTTTGTTTTTTTTCATTAAAAATACAGTAAAGACAGTAATATTGTTTACATTTCTATTTTGATATATTTTCAAATGTATTTATTCCTGTAACGGCAAAGCTGATTTATAGGATGCCTAAATTTTTGGCAGGAAATCTTCTCAATTTACTTGACAATGGCAGAAGCAACTTCAAGGTTGTCTAAAACATAATTTTGTACCCACAACATTTGTTGGGGAGGAAATGTGTCTGGTGCCACCACTAATGCTATACATTTTTACCCACTGCCATTTATTCGTCAAATTACAGACAGTATTAATTTGAAATTAGATTTTTTTTTTCTTTTTTTATCAGAAGTATGTGAGACCCGAATTGATTACATCTGTCTCCAATTACTTCACTATTCACCTAAATTTGGACAGGTGGGAAAGTGCTCTGCTCGTGTATTCAAGAGGACAACAGTTCCCTCACACAGATGCGCGTTTTTTTCTCCTAATCTCTCTCTGCCTTCACTTTGATCTTTCTTTCATTCCTCCTCCATCTCTCTATTGCTAATGTCTGCCCATTGACTGGCTCAGTTCCTTGTTTTCTGTTTCTCCTGATGTCCTTCCGTTCGCTCTTGTTTCGTACCTTCCTCCATCAAACAGTTTTGTCCTTAAGCATTCCTTCACAACCTTCCCCCATTTGAGATCACTGCGCCCCCCGTCTGAGCCTGTGCTGGCCCTCTGCCCGTACACACATTTGTGTCTGCCTTTTGAGTGTTTTCAGAGGCCCATTAAACAGCGCCTTGGCAGGGCCCGACACACTCACCTCACCCCTAAGACCCACAGAATGAAGGAAGGTTATCAGATTCCCTTATACATGCCAGACACACACACATTCACAGAAACTCAAGATTGGAGGTAGCTTGCACATAGAAGCTCTTTGCTTCCTTCTCCTAACATTAAGGCATGAAATCAAACTGGATTTCCCAAGCAGCCACTGGGACTGTGAAGTGGGCTTGAAGCCAGCACGTCTGGTCACTGGCCAGACTCGGTACCCTCAAGCTGAGAAGGTGGGGTTGGACTAGGGTGTAGGGGTGCACCTCTTAAATCTGGGTATGCTACAACTGTGCCTTCTGCTGGCCAATGGGAGAAACTCAAGTGTGCAGGACGGAAGCTTCTGCAAGTGTAACTTAACACATGCTATCGAGTGCTAAAGACCACACTTCAAAACTTTAAAATATTTATTGTGCCTTTTGTCAGTAACAACATTGGATTACACAGTGTATTTAAAAGGTAGAGAAATAACACAAGAGTATGCAAACAGCATTGATGGCTTTCACTAAGGATAATATAAATGTGTTCAGCAGAAACAAGAAGCATGACCTCTTGTGATAGGGTCAATGACTAACTTTAACCAAGAACACACTGAGTGAACATACAAACAATAGCCAACACCACAAACAGAGAAAAAATGGATAATTACACCCCCCCCCCCCCCACCCCCCCCCCTCCATTTAAACAAACAGGGGCAAGCAAGTGTCATGGAAATGTCTTAATCCCAAGCTGCAATTTAGGATTTAACGGGTGCCGGGGAAGAGGAATGTTTCTAATTACCAGAACAAGGAGGGTGGAGGGTAAATATAGATCCTCGGTGCTGCAGTGGTGGCTGTTTGATGCGACTATACAGAGATGTGTCAGAGTCAATCATCATACCTTCTTGCACCTGCAAAAATGAAGCATGAACTCCTGGAAGGATGTTGAGAGAAAGACATGAGAGAGGACAGGAGTGGAGAAGAGCAGAAAGGAATGAAAGTAGGCTAGAGAAAAAGAAGAGAAAAGCAAAGTAATGCATAGAAAAGTAAAAATGAGGAGCAGAGATGAAGCAAAATGATACAAGAGGAAACTAAAACAAAAAAGGAGTGGCAATGAGACAAGATGAGCAAAGGGAAGGGAAGGGAACAGAAGGGAAGGGAATGGAAAGGAAAGGAAAGGAAGTTGAGAGGAAAATAATGAAAGGAAAAAGAAAGGAGATGAGAGAAAGTGAGACGAGAGGAAAGGAAACAAAAAAGAAAAAGGGAAGCCATAGGAGATGAGACCAAGTAAGATGAGATGGGCAAAAGAGAAAAGGAAAGGAGAAGGACAAAACAAAACCAGAAGAAATTAAAGGAAATGAGACAACGTGAGACAAGATAAGAGAAAGGGAAAAGGAAAGGAAAGTAGAAAATATAAGCAAAAGAAATGCAAGGGGATGAGACAAACAGACAAATTGAGAGGAAACAAAAAAAGGAAAAGGAGATAAGGCGAGACTAAATACCAGAAGGCAACAAAAAAGGAAAGGAGATGAGATGAAGTGAGAGGAAAGGAAACGGAAAAGAAGAGGAAATGGAAAAATAACTAAAGAGGAAAAAGGCAAAGCAAGGGAAGGAGATGAGACGAGACAAAGGAAAAGAACAAAAAAAGGTAAAGGAAAGAAAGGTAAGGAAATGAAAATGAAAGGGGGAATGAAAAGGAAACAGGATGACACAAGAGGAAAGAAAATAAAAATAAAAAAAGGAGAGGAGACAGAGTGCAAAGAAAGAAAGCGGTGAGAGAAGAGAGTGCAAGAAAGAAGACAGATGTAAAAGAGAGAGAGAGCGCAACAAGCTGATGGAGAAGTGGATATTTTGATTTGACATGTGAGTTTGATGACTACCTCCCTCCGCCACCTGTGGAGGTCTCTGCACCATCAAAGCACATTAGACACATTAGGCCCATGCTTACTTATGAGCAAGATAAAAAGCTGTGGGGCCTCTGCCTTCTCAAGCTGTGAGTGGAATAGCTTTGCAATTTGCCTGCAAAAAAACAGCATTTTGATCTTAATGAATATAAAATGGCTGCCATTAAAAGTAAAACAGATTATTTTGGGCTTTTCAGGGTGTGCGACTCTCTGACAGTCTTGGAGGACCACTATGATCTTTCATTAAAACCTCACAGCGGGGTACCCTCCGCGGCCGACCGGGGCCTCAGCCCTCAAAGAGATTGGCTGCATTTAAAAGTAATTTTCATAAATCTACACAGATTTCAGAAATTCAGTAATGAAAGCCATGCGAGAGGGGCCGGCGGCTGGGTGGCTAGGCTTCACCACTTTCATTGAGCCGATGGTCACACTGGTTTTAGAGAGAGAGAGGGGGTACCAGACCCAACCGTATCACCCCCATGGCAGCACGCCACATGAGCCTCTGCCTGATCTATGCTTGTTAATGACTAAGCATGTGCTAATTACTGTCAGTAGCCAGGCTCTGGCTCACAGCGCTACAGATCCCCGGCACAGGCTACCTGCCCAATCGAGGGCCTGGACGCCGCACACTTTTAATTGCATTAAACTTTGCCTAGTGATTTGCTTCGCTGGGAGAGAGGGGGAAGGACTGACAGCTGGCCAGCTCCGCTAATGGACCTTCGGAAATCCAGCGGGGACGGATGTTATTGGTCTTGATTTTATTCATCTGTGTGATCTTGACACGGTACCAAGACACTCTAAAGCATCTCGCACATCTTCTGGGACTGAACGCTGCCAAAACATTACCATTGTATATTAGCAGTCACCTAATGTTGAAGAAGAGGAGTTAAACTCACTTCATTAAAGGTGCACTAAAGTAATTTTTTATTGACGTTGCACTGGTCGTTATGACATGGACTGGTCGCCTGTGGCTTTATAGATGCAGTTTAATCTAAAAGTAAACATTTTCGTTTGTTAAGTTAGTCAGTTACGATTAATGTATTCCTCAAGTGAAAATGTCCAATAAGATTGAGATAATACAAGGTCATGTGATCCAGCTAGTCATGTGATCTAAAAATGGCGGCCCCCATTTGGCAGAGCTCTTCACCTTATTTTTCCACATGAAAGTAAGCCATTTCCTGTGAATGTGTGTACGATTCATTAGCTGCTATGAGTAAATAGCTAAAATAACTGATATAGAAAGCCTTGCAAAAATGAGGTGGATTATTGTTTGAAAACAAAGTATATTATTAGTAATATATCATTTCAAACATTGCTTAATACTTCAAAACTTGAAACTCTTACAATTACAACTTGCCAGCACTAAACATGAAAATACCACAAATGAATAATACTAAAACTAAATTTGACAAAAAATTCAGAACAAAAATGCAACTAATAATAAAGTAAAAATGTCTCCAGGTTACACATGTAACCATGGTTCCCCGAAGGGAACGAGACGCTGCGTTTCAACGCTATGGGAAAGCCTTCAGCATGAAATGCTCTGAATCACATTGTAATCAGTCCTATAGATGGGCGAGACGTCACGGGCGGGTGACGTAACGATCAGGAAGCTATAAAATCATGTGCGGTGGAACCGGCGTCAGCTTCTAGGAATGAAGCAAGTGCTGGCAGGGATGCTGGAAGTATGGCCCTGGGACGCAGCGTCTCGTTCCCTTCGGGGATCCATGGTTACATGCGTAACCTGGAGACGTTCCCCTTCAGGAACTCGAGCTGCGTGGAACGCTATGGGAATGAGTATGCCCATGCCACCAGACTTACAAATCCTGCCCAAATATCTAGGCCATAAAAACTGACAACCGTTAGGGACGGTGGACCAACCCATACAGTGTTGCAGAGTCCTGCAAGAACACCTGCTAGAAAGGCCTTGGAGGCGCACACTATAGTAAAGTGAGCTTGACCCCCAATGGCTGAGGGCCGTCAGAGGATCGTAAGCAATAGAAAGACATCAAACTATCAGGGCTGCTCGTAGAGGAACAACCATAGTAGGGGGGGGACCATAGCAAAAAGCAGTGCGTCCGCCTTCTCTCAGGGAGGTTTGTGGATGTATGCTCGCACTGGACACATACAGTTAAGCTTCTGCTGGTAAGGTTCCCTGAAGGTAGGAGGACAGAAGGCCTGTAGCACGATAGGCTGTGGTATAACAGAGGGAACCTTCGGAACATACCCCGCTCGAGGGTAGAGAAAAGCTTTGGCCAAGCCGGGCGCAAAGTCTAAGTAAGAAGGGGCCACTGAGAGGGCCTGAAGACCCCCAACTCTTTTTAGAGAAGTAATAGCCAGAAGAAACGTAGTCTTAATTGTCAGATAGCGATCAGAAATTTCTTCAATAGGATGAATGGCGGCTTACAAACAAGCTTCGAGACCATCTCAAACTCAGTTGAGAGGACTGGGAGCTACGCGTGTGCCTCATCAGGGAACCACACCAAACTTCGCCAGCTCTGGGTGGGGCTGAAGATGTGAGAGGAGGTCCTCCTGAGTGGATCTCAAATGGAAGCCGTCGAGAAGGGAAATCGGTACGAGAAACCAGACGCCGCACGCCAGAACACGGCTACTAAACAGATGGGCCCCATCCCGGGCATCTCTCCCGAACTCCGGGAGCAGAGCCGATCAGGGAAAAGCATAAATGAAGCCTCGGCCAAGTCTGACATAGTCGCAAACAGGTCCACCTGAGAATGGCAAAAAATTCTTCCATATCTGCTCCACCACCTCGGGGTGGAGCATCTTTTCCCCGGGCCTCGGCCCCTGCCTCGACCGGATGTCTGCCCCCAAATTGAGATGCCCAGGAATGTAAACTGCTCTCAACAAGATCTGGTGCGCCACCCTGTAAAGGAGTGCTTGCGAAACGCAGACCTCTTGGTGGTTGATATAAGAGACCACTGCTGTGTTGTTGGTGCGCACCAAAACATGGTGGCCTCTTAGGTTTGGGAGGAAGTGTTTCAGTGCTCGAAACACGGCCAGCATGGCCAGGAAGAAGATAGGGACTCGCCCGTTTACATTCCCTCCACCAGATCCACCTGGAACCAACGAGTGCAGCTGGGGCCAATACACCGCGGGGGAACACGATGGTTTGAAGGTCATCCTCGAGAGCCGACTCTGTGTGTTCCGCTCCCAGGCAAACCACACACAGACTGTGTGTATCCCCACCCGTAATGTAACGTGGGCAGGGAGATGAACACAGTCTGTAACGCGATCTGCTTTCGCCCTTCGAATGTTTTGTCTTAGCCTCAGCCTTAGACATGCTTATTTTTATTTTTGAGGAGCTTATTGGGACAAACAACACCAAATAAGACTCACAAAACAGACTGAACGTACACACACACAAAGCGCTAGTTGAATGACAAAAAAGCTGACGCCGGTTCCACCTCACATGCTTTTATAGCTTCCTGGTCATTACGTCACCCGCCCGTGATGTCTCGCCCTTCCATTGGACTGATTACACATGTGATTTAGAGCGTGGTCACGCTGAAGGCATTCCCATAGCATTTGACGCAACTCAAGTTCCTGAAGGGGAACTAAAGAGATCTAAACTAACTTCAAAAGACAAATTGAAAACAAACAGAGACAGACAGACAGACAGATAGGACAGACAGACAGATAGATTGTTAGATAGAAGGATAGATAGATAGATGATAGATAGAGAGATAGATAGATAGAAATAATAACCAAATTTTGACACTACTGATATGGCTAGAATTTTAAATACTTTTGAAAGTACCTTTCATTTCATTAGTGGTACAGCTTTTAAAAAAGAAAAAAATTAATAAATAAAAACTAGTCCACCTTTAAGTTTTCACCTTAAGTGATAAGCACCTCTAAAAGTTCTGATCACTTCACGGCAGGCCACTGTGAACCTTTGAAACTTGGGCAAAAATCATCTGCTGTAAAGGCTGTCTGCAGGGAGCAAAACTGGAAGTTTGGCAAAAACTTCAGTAAAGTGCTTGTTGCACTGCTTGCTGCTCGGGGCTTAGCTTCTATCTTCTGGATCACTGTAATATGCATGAGGACCGGACAGTGAGTTACACATCCATTAATGTATGCACTGATCTGTGGCCTTCTGGGTCAGTCTTAAACCCTTTCATGCAAAAAATCACTCTCTACGCGCTTTCATCTTCCGTTTGCAACAACTTAGATCTTTCTCTTGGACATCTCTGATATATCTCTACAAACAGAAAACATAAGTAGCATGTCATATCTGTAGGCAAACAAACAAGTAAATACATGAATTATAGATCGAGAAATAAATGAGGACGGTACACGGGTATCTGAATGCCTCCGCGGAGTGATGTACAAACAGCGCAGGGGCGACACACAGAATGATTGGCTCTGGCTGCAATCCCCTGCTAAGAGAGAGCTTAGGGAAGGACACACACACACACCCTGAGACAGACACTTCAACATCATGGTCTGAGATCCAAAGGGAAATTAGTGGGCACTTAGCTCCACACATGTCGAGTGTTTCAGCTGGGATCCAGGCCATAAGATCCAAGCAGCAGCACATGAAAGAGACTCAACTGCCCTCCAGCCTCCAGCCCTCCTCCGCTACATTGCAAATACCTCAAAGAGAGATGTTTGCTTCCACACACAGACGTTTCTCACGTCTGAGCTTGTACGTGTATGTGGTCGCGCTTGCTTCTGCAGCAAAAACAGCTAAGGGACAGTGCTGACAAAAACATTACCATTATTCTTCTAATCATATCCGATGACTCTTCATTCACTGTACTGTCTGTGCTGTGAGCTCATCTACACTTTCTATGTTCACTGTAAATACCCAATTTTCTTGTTTATATAAATATCTAAATATACAAGGTGTTAATACCATGTCAAACTCACTGAAATTCATGTTGTGACACACAACTAGTGGCTTAATGAGAACTCCCACGCTCCCTGAATCATTCGACACTACTCCAAAACATCTCTGTGATTGATGCAGCCAAGTATAATGCCATTTCAGGTCTCATTGAAGTTTATAGCATACTGTTCACTAAAAATGAAACATTATTACATTTTATAAGCTGCTGCAATTTATGTGGCTGAAACATCAGCTGTCGGAGGGCGACAAATTCCACCTACTCTGTGAATGTCGGCTCAGCTTTACCATACTCATATACTTTACTTTTTACCCCATTTATAATGCTAGTCTAGGTTTCTTATATCAAAACAGTTGTATTTTAGGCCCTGTTAACACTAGCGCATTTTCGTTTTAAAACGTGGTTTTAAAAGGAAAACGAACCTTGTCTACACTGGCGTTTTCACTGAGTTTCAGAAACAATCTCCGTCTACACTACACAACCAAAAACACATCACATGACCATTAATGCATGTACAACCAAAAATATGTATAGGTAGATGCCATATAATTTAGATGGCGTGATTTGAGAATACCTATATACAGTATATTAGGACCGGATACCAATATTCTTTTTTTTTCTTGAGCATGATGTTATTGTTTACACGGTTGTCAAGGATACGCAGAACGAATGCCACGCCAGCCACGCCATCAAAAGTCTCTGTTTTGGTCCATTTACACTGAAACGCAACCCCGGAGTTTTCAAACTAAAACGGGGTCTGCAGCGTTTTGTAAACAACAGGCATAACCGTAGCAAAAGTTATGTGTTTTAAAACGAAAACGCACTAGTGTAAACATAGCCTTAGGGCTGTCTCAATCGTGAAATCCTTCCAGTGCACTGTAACGTTCGCTCTCTGAAAAATCCCATTGTGCACCGGAAAAACTAGGGAGCATCTATGCTCACTATGCTCCCTTACCGGAAATAACGTCACATTTCTGAAGCGTGAAACATAAACCACACGAGCCAACTCAATAAATATAATGACACGCGACAGAAGATTTGAAAAGACAAACCGTTTTTTTCAACATAATTTGTATATTTCAACATAAACACATCGCTAGACAGGTAATGAACACATTTATTTAACATTTATAATTACAATTAGGCTGAAATTGTGTAAGAACATGTAACAGAACGATGTGTTTAAAGAGAATAAAAAATAATATCAAAAAGAGATCGGTCCTGTCTGTTGTTTATTAATTCAAGCGGTGACATTCTACTGTGTTGTCCATTGACGCTGTATGTAATCATTTCACTGGAATTTAAAGTGATCACTGTCCCAATGTGCAGTGAGTCAGGGAACTTACCAGTGACTGAATTCGTGTACACGATCTACTGATTCACAGCTCGGGAGCTAGGGAGCTGACTGAGACACACCCTTAGTGTTTACTCTCTCATCATATAATTAAAGAGGCTGTATCTGGACCTTAAAACTCAACGTAGATACCCGCTCTTGATCGATAACCTCTCGTTTAGCATAGTTCTCCCCAGTTGTTTTTTAAAACCAGGCGGTGATTTTTAGCCTCTTGAATATGGGTTGGGTGTCCATGTTATGCCTCTCTCGTCTATACGCCCCGTGGCCCTTACCCCCCTTTCCCCGATTTTCAGCGTAACTGATAGTTTCCATCCGCTTATGGTTAGACTTTGCTTCCCTTTTAGCGTGTTCTCTGCCTTCCTCTATTTCCTTCATCCTTTATTATTTCACGCGTTCCCGTTCTCCTCTGACATTCCCGCCACGCCTCCCCCCCACCGGGCTTTTCCTTGCTGTTGTTTCCGTCCTTTTTCCCTGATCTTGGGCTTCTCTTTGAATTTATTTTCCAACCGGTAAACACAAGAAAATCCATTTTCCAGCTTTGCTGGTTGTTTTCCATAAATAGCTCGACTCGTTCGTCGTTTATCTCCCCATTTCTGATTTGCCAACTGTTCCAGTAGTTACTTTGTGTTACTTTTTATGCCTTGCATATTCTTTTAGCTTATCCCCTAGGCACTGTGGTTGTGTGGTTTTGTGTGTTGTGGGTTTTAATGGCCCCCTAAATTTTTCAAATCCATGGGCCAATCCCATTTTCCGATATGTCCACTTAAATGGCCACGATCGTCCCGCAGCGAAAGTGAAAGCCGGGCCTGGAAGTTTCAGGCTGCCCAGGGTGCCAAGGCCGGCGCAGAGCGTTTTTAGGCCACCGGCAGCCCTCGTGCGTTTACCCCGCGCCCACCCCCCTGGTGTCATTCTGTGTTTATCACACTTTTCCGTATCGGGCGCCTATCATTTACCATGGTCCCATCGCTCCCCCTTCCCTTTCTGAGTCGGCCCCCGGCCACACCTTCCTTTCACCAGGGCCCCCAGCTCGAACCGTAGCAGGAAATGGTCAGCACTCGAGCGCCCCTCCCCGAACCGACCAACTGCCCAGGTATATTTGCCCAGGCGGTTACCAACACACGAGCTTCAGCAACCCGTTTCTTTTCCGGGGATAAAACCATTAGGGCTCTGGTTGTGCGAAGCGAACCACCGAGTTGGCACTTGCGTGAGAGGCCCTGGTCCACATTCCACCAGAAATTCGTGAGCGTTTTATGCCGCCGTACCTGCCAGGCTGTGTAGCAAACCACTATCAAATCGACCACCATGACTCTTACCTTTATGGCTTCTGCCTAACTACCCGCCGGGCCAGGCAATGCGAAACCCAGTCGGACCAGCAGAAACTAGGGAGAAGGAATTCCTTCTCCTCTGCTCGCCTTTAGTCATTACACTCTTCTAACCACGACGGAGGAGGGAGGACACCTCGTCCAAAAAGCACCCCTCAGGGCCCCACCCACAACGCCTAACACCTACCACCCTTCCTCCCGTGGAGACTTAGCCCGCTTTTGTCCGCGCCGCCCCCCCCCTGCATAGCGACTCTGCGGTATAGCACCGTTTTTCTTCCCGATCATGGGCAGAAGACCCGGGCACCCACCCAACCAAAACGGGGGCGGGAGACCACTTGCTTTCATTTCTGCTTTACAGTGCAGCCCCCATGTGCCTTAATCCCCATTACACCCTTTCCAAAATATGATACCACATAGTGCGCGTGAACCCTCTTCTAGCAGGGTCAACATTTGACATTTGGGTGTATGTCACATGGCTGTTACTACATTGGTCACAATGTCTGCCTTTCTCATCCAAATGAGCCCTCAATAGCCAATTCCTTCCCAGTGATACGTCTCAAATCTTGTCAATGCGCTCTCCAGGAAAGCCCGCCCCCCCCCCCCCCGTCTGGTCGCAGCACTTCGATGTATGACGGCATCCTGTGCCATCCTGTTCCCAATGCCTCGCCGAGACGGCCCCTGTTTTCCTTTGTTTATGTAAGGCCCGCCCGTGGGCTGTGTGTGTGATGCTAGATTCGAGGGACTGCCGGGAGCGTTGTTAGACTGGACATTCTCCATGTGCCGGCTGCCATCTTCATGATATTTGGACGGCACAGAGGCTAACCAGCTCGTTGACCTTCCAGGCTTGTCACCCTGCATCCGTGAACAAATGTGTGTCGGCAGTTTGAGGCAGCTGCATATCCGTGAATCCGTGGTCCCCCCGGCTACAGCGCTCTCAGAGCTCACCCCCACATGTCACAGCGGTCCCCCCCCGCCGGCGGGCTCGCGTCCCACCCCCCCCCCCCCCCCTACAATCCGTCTTGCTTGCCCTAGTTATACTCGTGATGGTGCGGTCAGCATCCGGACACCAGCTATATCAGCAAATCTGCCTATTTGTTGTTTCTCTCCCTTGACGGCGCCTTCTTGTTCTCCTGAGTCGTCCCCCCTCCACCCTTCCTTGAACACTCCGGCTCTTGCTAGACATCTGTACCGCACCGTGAGTTGACGCCACCTCCGTGTTGCGATGTGCCACCAGGACATGGTTGAAGCACCGTAACAGGGATAATGATGGGAGTCTTGCATGCCCACCGTCAAATCCAATGCACATTAACCACGCTATTTTTGTAACCATCTGCCATTGGCTTACTCATGTCACTGCGTGACTGCATAATGCCTCTTCATCCATTCTTTCACTCACCCATCCCTAACACTTCATCTTTTGTGCAACCCACCAGGACTTTCTCGGTCGCCTGTATACGACTTCCCTAATTATTTGTATTATTCATCTGCCATTTTTGAATGTAATTCCCACATCCCCACAAGCCCCACTCAACACGGAGGCAGACACCACCGGGCTGCATTCAAATTTCGATTGGTTTGCTTGGCTCTTCGAAATGAATTTCCTTTAGGCATCTTTTTCGCATCTTGACTTTTTCTTCGCCCCATTCGACTTTTGTTCTCACACTTGTGGAGATACCAAAACTCCGTCAATTGCGAGTTTAAGTCCACTTTGTTGGGGGGGAAAAGGGAACACGATGAGTACTCCGCTTGCAAGTTTATCTCTCCCACTTCTCCTTAACCCTCACAAGGCATTATAAAGTTTCCGACATAGTCCAATTGCGAGATATAGTGTAAAGCTCACAAAGTCACGATTGGGAGTATAAACAGTGAGATACTCTGCAACCCTCGCGGTTTTTAACTAGCAATTTGTGCGTTCATATCTCCACAGTTTTGAGAAGAAAAAAAGTCCCGAATGCGAGTTTGTATCACAATCTGAGACACCCCAAAAGCCTAGGGAATTTTGCAGATGTAAAAATCGCAATTATGAGAAAAAGAAAACCCAGCGTCAGATTTGTGAGGATAACGTCGCAGTGTTATCATTTTTTATTCAGTGGAGGAAATGGGGCTCCCTACATTAAGCAGTTTTGATGTGACACACACACCACCCACTATTGCGTCAACTTATGTTTTCACTATCCAAAGTGTTAAAAAAGGAACCCACACATGCCATAACTCAATGTAGGCACCACTAACCCTCTGGTGAAAACCACATATCCACAATCTTCACAATTATATTGACTAGAACCCACATAGGATTCATCTACTTCAGAGCTAATGAAACAAACTCAACACTTGATTTTTTTATACACTCTCAGCGGCACTATCCTCACTTAGTCCAGCCTTCATGATGGATGTCAAATGAGCAATGCGGCACAACAACTGGAAAACGACGGGGGGACCCTGACCAAACATAAAAATACTACAAGCGAAAGACCCACCTTGTTGCCATACATCCCATGCAATCTTCTCGTATCTATGAGATGATTTCAACCCTCCTTAAAGCCAATTGCCCAGCGCCTGCACAGATTTATGTCACCGCAGGGGTCAGATCTCACCTAGCATAGCATATGCAGCCCTCATCTTCATTTGCTGCATCAGCGGTGTGTCACCGGCACCAAATACCTGCCGCGTCTGAGGTTTATTAGGCCGGGGGCCGTGCACAGTACAAATCACCCGCGGGACTTCTGCTATTCGCTGTCCTGGAACTCCTCCCCAAAACTCCCTCGCGCGCTTCTGCCGCTTTCTCGGGCTGGTGCGCCTGCGCGGCTGGTTGGCCCCCGGCCACATCCCCCTCGTGCAGGCCGTGGGGAGGCGTCGTGTCTGGGGCACGGACCGACCCCCCGGGGCCGGGGGGGGGGACGCGAGAAGGGGGGGGGGGGGTTGGGAGTGCTCAGTTGGCGCCTGTGATTGCCGACGCTTGATTCCCACGCCGCGGCAATACCCACGCTCCCTGTTGTGCTGCCGCGCCTGGGCGAGCGGCGCCCCTCTGGCGGGTCCCGCGGCGGCACAGGGCCGCGGGGCCGCGTGCAGCCCGGCGCTACCCACGCGTACTCCTACGGGGTGACCTGATGCACGACCCCCCCCCCGTGCCCCTCACGGTCGGTGCTGGCCCTATGTCCCCGCGTTTCGTCTGTGGTTTCACACACCATCTTTCCTTCCCCCTCGCCTGCTTCCTCTGTCTGCTGTCCTTTTTCCCTTGTCTGTCGTCTTTTTAAGCACCTTTCCATACTGTTTTGTCCCCCCATACGGTATGTTTTCCATGGCACTGCCGCTGGCGCGCGGTTTGTGCGCCTTCCTGTTATTTGTCCACCGACCTGCCTATTTAACTTGCCCCCCTCCTGAACCAGACGTCTTTTCATGGGAACAATCTATTTCGAGGGCCTCCTCCTACTGTTGCTCCCATCATGCAGCACGATGGGTGCGCTAAGCGACCGTTTCCCCCCATTTCCCCCACTTTCTGACTCCCCCCTTCCATGTCCATGTCACCCTTCCCCTGTGTTTTGTTTTTGGTTTGATTGGTTTTTTCTGTTAGTTTTCTTCTTTTTAGTTCATAACCTGCTTTTGTCTATGCTTTTGGCCTATTTGAGTCTCGTTCCACCAGCCGCCTCTCTCGCCGTCTACAGCCCCCTCTGCCCCAGAGCACATCCCTTTTGGGCCTTTCCGCCCCCTGACCTCTTTCGCCTCGCCTTTCCCCCGCATCCCCGGATAATTTGCCGCCTCCCGGGGCAGACCCACGCTGCCACCCGCACTCGGAACTTCAGTCCCCGCCCCCCTATCTGCCCGCGCCTGACCGTCTCCCACCCCCCCCCCCTACCCCCCCCGGCGTGCCCAATAACCCCCCCATATCCCCAGCCCACTCTCCCCCTTCAGGCCCTGCTAGATTGTCGCGGCCCTCTCTGGGCAGCCCCTTCGGCTCTGTTCGGTGCTGCCCTCGGAGTTGTCCTAATCGATCAGCCGGTCCATTACGTCCGTGCCGGCTGCCTGGGCCCCTGCCGCCCTCTGCTTTGCGACCCCGGCTTGCAGACCGCCCCAGCGGGGCGCGCGCCCCGTGCGCGGGCGCCCTCCCCCGTCCCCGCCCGGCTGGGGCCCCTGCGGTCTTCATTGTTTGTGTTTGTGGCCGGACTGGGCCGTGTATAGGCTTTCCGGGTGCAGGCGAGTTATTGGGCTCCTGTCTTCCTACTCCCTTCCCTTCAGCTCTAAGCTCCGTCCCGCCCCCCCCCCTCCGTCGCCTCCCGGCTGCGCCCGCCCGTCCCGCGTCCCTCCCCCGTCCGACCTCTCCTCTCCGTGGCCTCTGTCGAAACCCACGGACTTTTGTTCTCTTGCCTGATTTGTTCCCAGTTTGTTTTGCGTGTAATTCAGTTTCCTGGTTTTCCCGGCATTCGGCTGACTTCTCTATTCGCCCCCCCTTTTCCCCCCACCTCCGCCTATTCTCTGTTGAATCTGTTTCCGCTTCCCGGTTCCCAGCGTCGCTGCGTACCTTTAGACCTCCTGGATGTGGTTACCCACTGCTCTATATTGCATATCTTGTTTTTCCTGGTTCTGGTGTGTGTTTGTTCTATATTATTCACTCCCCCCACCACATACTTTATCATGGATCTCTTTTTTTTCCTTAATTGGTCTGGCTGGCCGCTCCTCCGTGTCCACGGCCCCTTCTCTGTGGTTCTAATGTCCTCAACCTTTCAGGCCTGGCCCTCCCCCCAATCTCTCCATCCACCAGTCTATCTACCCACCAGACCCATCCCTCCCCCGTTTTCCCCCCCTCTCCCCACCCCACCCATACCTTCCTTTCCCTTCCTTTCCCCCCCTAACTTGGTGCCCAGTCCTCGCCCGACTGTGCGCCTAGAACATCCAAGGCTCTCGCTTCCAGTCAAGACCCAATCGTACGGTAGCCCCCCCCCCCCTCGCTTCTCAATTTTTCCCTTTCCGTGCAGCACGACCGCAGCCGACAGACCAGCCCGAACCGCCCTCAACCCTCCCTACCCCTCCCTCCTATCTGAGTTGGAAGCCTCCCAGTGGATGTGGGATTCCTTGCGGCCCTGAATCTAGATTAGGATATTCGGTATTTTTATTATTTAACCGCCTTTTTTGGTCGCTCCCTGCCATGGTGTTTTCTTTTCCTGCAACCCCCACACGGATGTCACTCTCCCTTTGCTCCTCCAGGGCCCTTGTGGCTCTGTTGATTTCGCGGGAGACATCACTCGTGGTGTTAGCACACTCCAACACGCGTGCGTGCGGACCTGAGAAAGAAACCCAAGCCCGTTTTTTATCGAGCAACGGGCACTCCGCTAGCGCCAACGCCCAGCCGCTTGTCAGCCCTATGTCCTCCCTCCGCGTGCATGTGGATTCATGCTAGGCTGTGCCAATCTTTTCGCGACTCCCGGATATCCATTAGCCCCCACCCCATTGCCCACCTTTAGTAACACAAGACCTATCCAAACGCCCTACCTCGCGCCGCATGCTCACCCACACTTTCCGCTGACAAAGAATAACCATACTGTCCTACGTGACCCCTTTTCAAAACCGCTTGGTAGAGGACTTCCTATTACATCCATCTGAATGGCTTCATACGAGGCTGATTATTCCATTTTTTCTTTATCTCTTCTATTCATCCTAAATGTCTCTCTGCTCTCTCTCCAGCCTAGTGGTGCTTGCATTTTGTCCACAAAGCGTAAGGAAAGGGGCTCTGTTTCGTGAAAGGCTGATAAACGAGCAGGGTGACAAAATCCTCTTCAGCCCCGATGAATTAGGTTAAATTGGAGTCAGGACGCAGGCTTCCAGGACGCCATCCTTGCTCGCGCCGAGCTATGCTTCTATGCCAACCCCCCATTCATCATGCCAATTGCGGAAAGGCCCACGTACTAAAACCGCAGCCCTCCCCCCCCGGCAACATCGAGCCAGGAACCAGATGGCGATGAGTATGCTAGCGCCTCCGAGTCGTGCGGTGAGGACTCGTGAGGAGCCGAGACGAGAGAGAAGCACCGAGGCGAGAATTAATAAGCCATATCTGGTCTGACTACCAGTCTCTCCAAACAGCCCAACCGGAGCAGATAATAACCGTGAGAGGTCCAGAGCAAGGGTACGCCCGGAGTAACGTATATGAATCATAACTTACAAGATACACCCTTAAACCTAGACTGACCAGAGATAGGACGAAGATGTAGAGGAAAAGACATTTTAGGGCAAGAGCAGGCATTTTTTTTATAGACCCTTGAAGGTTACTTGTGGGACGGGGAGTACTTGAAGAGTTGTTTCAAAGAAAGTGACACAAGCGTCATCACAAGGCGTAATGGAAAGGAGATAGCATGGTCACTTCAGGAAGTTTTTAGCTGTTTATGATCATGTGGACACGAGTGGCTAGTCCTTAATATACCACGAATAAAAGAGATTGGCATTTTTGAAGGTAGTTTATTTATCCGTACTGGGATTGCTCTTGTACTGTACATATGTACATATTGTTACATCAACAAAAGAGTGCAATAAATGTTTTTTCTTCATGTGAGTACATTTAAAATTTTAGACAGAAAAATACCAAATTTAGGCATAGCAACTATTTTATATATATATATGTTCTTTTTTAAAAGACATTTAAATTTAATAAAGCCTAAAGTGCCTAAAACGGTATGGTTATTGTATTATAATTACCCAAAACATTCAAACATAGTACAGGAGAAGTGAGAGGACAAAGAGGAAATTACTTTGTTAAATAAACAATTAGTAAGTTATACCTATCACGGAGTAAATAAATGGTAAATAATTTATGTTAAATACTACTAAACGATCTAGCGGTATAATCATATAATAATAAATAATCACGTAAAGAATATCCAAATCCGTATCTCCTTTATAAATTACTCTAACATTCTTCATCAGACCCAGGGAATACCTATTATTCACCGTACTTGAAATACTTCGCGAGCCACTAGGGTATCGACGGGTGCACCCCAACCCAACCAACCACATTTCAATAAAATAATAATGATGATGCTAATAATATATAATAATAAGAAATGAATATAACAATAGCAAAAATTAATAATAATAAACAAATATGATTATTATTATTACTACTATACTATATCATATATGTAATAATAGCTTTTATGATCAAAGTGGTTTATATATTTAATTTATTTTCGAATTCAGCCTTTTAGTAACATTACTTTTGCTAAACTTTAGACGGTTCATCTCACCAAATCATTTTGGGACAAAGTAGGATGTTCCAAAACGGCCCCCCACATCACGATGGTACTGAACACCCTACGGTGCACTTACGTGCTCTGCCTTTGGTGGCGGAAGCAGTGCTTGTAGCGATACTCACTTGCACAGATCCCATTCGCCCACATTGGACCAAGTCAATAAGACAAATGGGAGGAGCGACAGGTGGAGAAAGAAGAGAGAAACAAGGACAGACCCCATCTTTTGCACGCCCTTTTATATAGACAGCCTAATTCAGGCTTGGTCTCAGTTCCTTAATTCATTCAATTTCTGTATGTAATTGGTGCATGATGAGAGATTTGCTGATCACCTTTGGTCTCTAGACAGACGGAGGACAAAAAAAAAAAGCAGGGTGGCCGGAGCCCAGACAGAGCGCAGCTTCATTAGGGGGTAGGGAAGGACACGCATGAGCCAGTGTCCTCCCTCGATAGAAGCCACAGGCCGACATGTGGCGAGATTATGCATTATGGAAATCAGCATGACCTAACGTTCGAGACCATAATGATTTAACACTGATCTCCATGTGCCGGCGCACTGTAATCTGTTTTTTATTAGTCTGGGAATTTAGGTACAATTGTTTCAATATTGTCAAGCTATGCAGACAATTGCTGGTGTATTGCTTAGTTTACATAATGCACATAACAAACAGCAACAATAACATCTAGTAGGAAAATACAATATTTCATAGTGGCGCTCGATGCGCAATTAACATGTGGATTTCGAAACTAAACACGGCAGGCTTTGTGGGCAGCTTTTCTGTGTATGATTAGTTCAAATGTGACACTGCTTATTAAAATTTCATAAATTCTTTAAAGGAGCTTAAGTTGATTTTGCCATAATGTGACTGAAGCATTGGCTAATATTTCACATGCACAATTTTGTGCAATGAATATTATACTAGAACAAAGAAGATTAGAAAATTACAGCCAATAACAGGCCGAGGTTTAGTGCTAACATAAACCTTTGATGGACATTTTGAAAGGGCCCTGTGAATTACCTACTTCCTGAATAGAGATGAGAAAACTCACAGTCAATGCAGGGAAAATAAGCATATAATAATATTACCCCAACAATAAAGAATTACAAACAGGAATATAAAAACAACTAATGACAGACAGACACTTCCAACCGCCGTTTCTTCAAAGTGCTCCTCACCAATACGGGAAACAAACAACTCCAAAGTCAAGCAGAGGCATTGATGTCTTCTTCTAATCTTCATAAGGTAAATACGAGCGTCAGCCTCTCTTGGGCGAGTGAGGGAATCCAATGAAATATATATATGTTGTTTTAATAAACCTCATCTCAAAGTGTACACTAAAGTGAGCAACTTCTTTTAACTCCCCCATTAAAGCAATCCACATCAAAGAAGTGAAGAAAAGGTTCAGATAACTCAAAGGATTACTGGATAAACTTTTACAGGATGGAAAGTCAAACAAGAAAAGCATTTAAGAGATGATCTAGTCGGTGACACACACGATTTAAAAAAAAATCATGTTAGACTGAGGTATAAGTTGACTGTTTCTGTAAACACTGAACTCAATCAGGGCCTGGCACTGAGTATTTGCAGCCATTAGGGAGATGCCATCAGAAGACAACGCGCTGTGGCATGAGCTCTGCATATCATATTCTTATTATGGCCGTACAGTACATGAGTGATGATGAGCCTGAGGTCATGCTCATAAAGGGGTATGATTTTTATAGAAGATGGCACCAAACCATTTCCAGATGGCTCATCAGTGTGGACCGAAAGCCTACTGAAGAATAAACAGTCGGATATGGCTCGGTCCGAGTCTCCTGCAATATGACCGTCACCGCTGCCTAGGAGCGATGCAATGAGACCCTCCCCAGCTCTCAAATGCCTGAGACACAAAAACAGCTGGCGTATATGTGCTAGTGGCATATATCCACACAGACGAGTTAACAGACTCTCTTTGTAGAGGCCCATAAACAGATTTCATAGACACATAAAGAGCTAAAACTTGACACAGACTAAAGATGCTCCTTCAAATGCTCATGCTAACTGCAAATCAAAATAGCCAAAAAAAAGGCTATTTAAAAAGCTACTTATAAAGCCATTTCCTTTGAAGTATCTTGGGAGTACCATATACGTAAATGACATGGTATATGAATATGATAAACACTACATATGGGTCAAAAACAAATAAGAATGGTGAAAAAAAAGAGAAATCTTTGAAAGATTCAGTTAAAACACTATACTAAATATTTCATGACTGAAGTGATGTAACCATCAAGTAAAAATGGCTAAAATACTCTTGTGTGCTTTATGGGGGAACACACAACGTAATAAATTGTAAAAAAAAAACAAAATACAGAATAAATAAAGCACGTTATTAATAATCGCAATAATCCTCGTAATTAAAGCCTCTATATTATGTTTTATTATAGATAAAGGCTCATCCCATATGGTTACCCAATGACTTGATTCGATGGGACAAGCTTATAAAATAATTCATACAATCTTCATTAGAAACTTTTACACAAATTAGCCATAATCAATATAAAATATGTATAATGCAATTAATCAATTTATAAGAAGATATACAGTTGTGTTGTTGTTTTTTCTCAATACTTCTTCTTCTGCTGAACACAAAAAAGAGGATATTTTGAATTGTGGGTAACAACAGATGATGATCCCGTTTACTCATATTTTTCGTCTACTATGGAAGGCAATGGTATGAAGGCCGTTTTCAGCATGAATAAATATATAAAACAAGTATTGTGAGTTTTTTATGTCAAAGTTATGACTTTTTGTCTTCTCAGAATTGTGAGATTTAAACTTGCAATTGCGAGTTATAAAGTCCAATCCTGAGGTGGAAAAAAGTTTGATATGTTCTCAGAATCTGTATAGAGTTTACTGTATATTTCACAATTCTGACTTGATAACTCGCAATTGCGTGTTATAAAGTCAGTATTGCGAGATATAAACTCACAATTCTGAGAAAAATTGTCACAATTGCAAGATATAATCATGCAATTCTGTGAAAAAAGTCACAATTGCAAGGAAATCTGAGAAAAAGTCAGAATTGTGAGTTTACATCTAGCAATTCTGACTTTTTTTATAGACGTTGAGTTTAGCTAAATTTTGCAATTCGGACCTGCTTTTCTCAGAACTGGGAGATTATATACTAAAAAAAATATATATTTTATATCACAGAAGAAAGGTTGGAACTACTTGAGGGTGAGTAAATGATGATTTACTCATTAATTCAAATAGTTTTTTTCTTCTTCCCTTTTTCTTTGGACAGTTACAAGACCTAGACATTCTAACTAACTAACTACATACATGTGTATATCATAGGAGTCACATTTGATTAACTTTAAAAGATTTAAGATTCACAGATGCATTTATTTATAAGAGAACAGAAAAGCAAAACCACGAAGAGGACTCCAGAAACGTCATTTAACTGTAATTTTCAGCACTCTAGAATTCTTATAAAATACTGCTCAATTCCATCTCACTATTCTCTCTACCTCCATCATCCTTCCATTTATTTCAGCCTGCCAGTGTTACAGGGTTCAAATTGAGCTTGTTAAAAAGGGACCCTCTCTCTAACTCACAGATGATTATTCATTTAGCTGCTTTATAGAGTCTTGCCAGTGATAAGAGCTCTCTATTCATTTGCTCAGGAAAAGACCATCACAACATCCTTTCCCCCCCATGTTCCCCGCATTGGCATGGAATATAGCTGTTCATTCTAATCTGATCCCTTGCTAATTGAAAATAACAGCCTCTTTTGCGTATTGATTGATGGCTTATTCACCCTTATATCACAGCGTCATAAATACAGGTAATGCTTGATTATGTTCTCTGTTCCCACAGATCTTGACATGCCAAATGAGCTAATAAAATGCTAGGTGCGAGGTGTGGTTTTGAAATAGCTTGTGATAGAGTTGCCTCGTTAATTTGTTTGTGTGTGCTGTAATAAACCTGCAGTTGGACACACTGGTGCATGATTAAATGCAACTCAGACTCAAATGAGGCTGACCCTTATACCTCGTCATCCCTTTTTTATATGGAAATCAGATTGTAAGAAAGAGACCTATGAAAGAATACAGCCAGCACTCCATTATCAGCTTCTATTATTATGACAGGTTTATATATTTACTTAGTGGCTAAACTCATTTTCACATACAAATGAGCGCAACTAATGGATCCATTTTTGAAATTTAATCCCACCATACTAAATTATGACACATTTTGGTGAAGTATCTGAGTGGTTTATTATTAAGTCATCGATTAAGTCATTCACTTCATAAATGGCAGTTACATGAACAAGTTTAATGAAAGTTTTGTTTGTTTTGTGCTGTTCCAACACAAATTGTGGATTTCACCCAAAAATGAAAAATCTGTCATCCTGAGGGTGAGTAAATTATGACATAAGTTTTATTATTTTATTATTTTTGGGGGGGGTGAACTATTCCATTAAGTAATGTATGGATGATTTATTTGTTGTTCACCCTGCTGAGAAGAAGAAAAAATAGCATTTTTCAGTTGGCTACCCAACTAAACCAGCTAAACATCAGCTTAAAACCAGCTTAAACCAGTTAAAACCAATAAACTAGGTTGGTTTAAGAGAACGTTTAGCCTAATAAACCAGAATTCACAAAACAAGCAGTTCATGTACTGAAAAAAAGTGTTACTACGGAAGTAAGACTAGGATCTTAAGAAAAATATATCAGTTGACCTTTTCTTTTGCATTGTGGCATTGCATAAAAATGGCTACAATATTTTTCAAAGCAGGTGCCTTGTTCACCCAAATCAGACGGGTCAGTAGAGGGTACTTCAGTAATGTGGCAAACCACTTCAAAACCCTTTCCCTTCACTTTTTCTTACATTCACCTTCCTTTCCCCCTTCTCATCTCTGGTGTTATTTCAGAGGAATCTCTTTCAACTAGAAAGGGCTTAGGACAACTGCAGAGTTTGACATAATTATGTCTGGGCTAGCTTTAATCACTTTGGGCCTTCACTCCTTGACGCACATTATCTGACTCCAAACATGTCAGATCCGTGCTTGAAATAGGCCAATTTACCCTCCGTAGTCTGCGCTGAAATCTAGCTCAGTGTCAAAGGCACAGATGCATAATTGTCCTCATTTTTAAAAAGACATGTTTTTGAACACAGCTTGTCTACAGGAATAGAAAAAAATTAAGTTTGACTTTTTACACTTTTAATAGGATAAAAATCTACCTAACTCAAGTTTAACAAAGCAATGAGTAAGAAAAAGTGTGTCACAACAGTGAGAGGAGATTCGATGCCGAACGCTGAGACTACCTGAGCTTTCACAAAGAAAGTTTATTACAGACAGACGCAAATGAAAGAATGCTAAGTTTTGTGCTATATGGAGCGGATTTTAATTAACAACTATAATATTCACTTTGAAGTGGAGAGAATGTTTTGACATGACGATTAGTTCTTACAAAGCTTATAATCAAAAATACACACTTTTTAATTATATTCCGTTAAATTTACGGTAAAAAATTCACATTTGAGGTTGCTTGAAATTCACCTATAAAAATAATGTGAAGATAACTAAAAACCATATTTCATTAAGCGGACAATGTTAACGTTGATAACAATCTCTTGAACTGCCACATATGTCTTAAATTTGTTTTTGTTGTTGTTTTGTTTTGTTTTTTGCATATCAAAACTTAGAATTTTGACAGTATTTTACAATAACATTACAAATAACATTAAAGCATTTCATTTTTTTTTACACTGTAGAGTATACTGTAAGGTAACTTTGTTAACCAAGATGTTAACATTTTTATAGTGCACCATTCTTCTGCTCAACTTATTCTAATGTACACACATGTATTCATACATTAAATAAATCAAGCTGAATTGTGTAATCTTGAAATGCTATAAACATTATGAATTCAGAATAAATGTGTATTATTTAATTAAAATGACTAAAAAAGTTTTGTAAATGGCAAAGCAACTGGATTTGTTTTGGAATTAATTTAACTATTTTTATAACTAGAGTAAGGTTAAGTAGAGTGAAGTTTATTTATATGCATCTAATTTAAATAATTTGTTTAAAAATTACTATTTTTTTTTTAGCTTATGATCTGCCTCCATGCATGAACTTGCCACACGGTGCCATAAAGGGGCCCTTTTTTAACGGGACTCTGCTGAAAGAGGACTATGGTTACACCCAGATCCGTGGATTTTTTGCCACCCTCATTTTACAGGCAAACCACAAGCCCAGCCAAGACTCAAATGGGTCAGAGAACAAAGGCACATCAAAGCCACACAACCAGGTCATGCACACACAGGCTAATGTGCTCCCAAGATGCAGCCATTCAACCTAAAACCAGGACCTTTGATGATAGCAGCCTGATGGACCATTGTTAAAAAAGAAGCCATCAGCAAATATGAGCAAATCTACTCTCAAGATAATGTAGGCCTGAACTACACACACTGAGACCAGAGCGAGGCACAGCATGATACAGAGTCTGATAATGAAAAATACAGTACTTCTATCAATGAGCGTGCATGTGTGAGCGTGTGCGTGCATGTGTTTCATCTGCGCTCATAATAAACCCTAAAACAAAGACTTACATTTCTAGTCTGAGCGTTATCGTCCGAATTCGCTTTTTAATCTTGGCCTACTGAGTTCCTCTTACACCATCGTCCTCTGACTAGACAAGAAACAGACACAGAGGAGAGACCAAAGGAAATGTTACTGGACAATGGAAAATATTTCGGTCTTGTAGTGGGCTTCAGTTTGAGAGGTTCAAAGAGGTCTGAGACAAAAGCTTCTCACATGGCCAGGGCAGAGCCACCAGTCGGTTCCCAGTGGAGCTAGAAACTCTCCCCGCAATACACTTCTCAGCACTGGGCCAGGATGAGAGTGGCTTCCTCTTGCTCTCCTGAGGCCCTGCAGCTGAACCCAGACCTGATGTATCTGTCATCTAGAGAGGAGAGCAGAGGCAGCTGACATGCCCGAGCTTGTGGTCATATACGAGAAGCATTGGGACCTATTTGTCCACTGGTTCAATTTGGTTCAGAGAGGAAAAGACAGCAAATTAGGGGGAAAAGAGTAGAAAACATGTTTTGTTTTTTTGGGGATACTTCATACCAGGCAAACTAAACTGAGTTTTTATAAATAAATAAATACATAATATGTATAAAACTATTTTAGTTTACATAACCAAATAAAGCAACAAACATTTCCATTATTATTATTATTATACTTCAGACTCAAGCACAAGCACTGTCTGTAGCATTTAGCTAAGCAGAAATTTCCTTAGTCCAGAATTCTGCCCCACATGTATATAATACATCAAATATGATCTGACTGGCTGTGATTGTCACATCATGCAACTATTTTTTTTTCTTCAGCATGGACAGGCAAATCACATGCCAAAAACAGTTTTTTTTCACTTTATCCTTATTAGACACTTTTAATAAAAAATATATAGCTGTCAAACGTCTAAACCACACGGAAATTATGAAGGGGGCGGGGGGGGGGGTGAAAAAAATATTGAAATAAATAACTCAATCACTCATTCACTCACTCATCCATTTTTGATAAAAGTGCCCTGATTTTGGTCCAATTAACCAGAGACAACCACATGCAATGAATGTATACAGTATTTTGCATATTTTGTTGGTCACTTTCTGTATCCACATAGAAATTTAACTGGTCCTGCACATATATACTAAATACCAGTATGTTCTGATTGGCTGTGATTGTCACGTCAGCATTTTTACATTCAGCTTAGACAGACAATATCTGTCACGTATACGAGTGCTCTCAAACAGGAAGATCCAATTGCAGCTTTTATTGAAGAGTCCAAAAAAAACAAACTGGTAATCCACATAGGCAAAAGCAGAAAAACATACAAAAGGTAATCCACAAAGGAACAAACAAAAGGTAAAAACAAAGAACAGAAAACACAAGGAAACAGAACAAAATATGCAACCAAGGACACAAAGAACGAGGTATATATCAGGTGAAGCTAATAGGTAAATGACAAACAGCTGGCAGTAATGAAACAATAATCAGTGCAAGAGGTTATGGGAAACGAAGTCCAGGACAGACAAACAATGATCCAGGAGGAGTGCCCTCTGGTGGTTGAGATGGGCACTCCAGCAGCTGGCTGTGACATGACCCCCCTCAAAGAAGCAGATTCCAGATGCTCCATAAAAAGTCAAAGAAGTCCAGGAGGGAGGTGGAACAGAGGTAGACCAGGGGGAGGGATGGTGGGCCAAGCCTGTGTGGCAGAAGACAACCTGTAGCCAGAGGCAAACAAGGAATCCAGGGTGGAGCCGGCAGGGCAGGGGGCCAGGGCCAGGCTGGGCCAGGAGAGCAGGAAGCCACCAGGTCAGAGCCGGTGGAGCAGGCAGCCATCTGTGTGGAGCAGGTGACCAGCACAGCAGAGCAAACAGGAGCAAAGATCCCCCCAGCGGAGCCAATGACCATCATAGGCAGTCGTGGCATAAACGAGGCATGAAATCACCAAGGTGGATCAGGCAATACTGAAACAGAAAGCAAAGAGAGGGTTAACAGCGGCCTCATTGGCCGTAACAGGGTGAGCAGAGAGTTCAGGGTCAGCTCTTTTGACCATGGCTGGACAGTCAGACAGTTCGGGACCGGCCTTCTTGAGCCTGACAAGACAGTTAGAGAGTTCACATACGATCTCTGTGACCATGACAAGGCAGGCAGAGAGTTTGTAAGTGGTTACCCATGTCTTGAGAGGAGCTGAAGCGATCACTGCCGCCATCTCTGGAGGTTCTGCAGTGGATGCCGCCACCTCTAGAGGTTCTGCAATGAACTCCGATGCAGACTCCTGGACTGGAACAAGCTCAGGAGTGTACTCATAAACTTGAACGGGATCCGAAGCAGATTTCCGGACTGGAGTGGGCTCTGGTGTGGATTCTGAGGGTTTCCGGTCTGGAGCAGGTTCATGAATGGACTCTGAGGACTCCCGGACTGGAGCGAGCTCTGGAGTGGACTCTGAAGGCTCCCGGACTGGAGCGGGTTCATGAGTGAACTCTGAAAGCTCCCGGACTGGAGCGGGTTCTGGAGTGGACTCTGAGGAAGGAACAGTCTCTGTAACAACCAGTGTTGAGGCCCTTGGGATAGCAGCTGCTCTGGCTGAAATCAGTGGTGGATCCACCAAACTAGATATCAGCCCCAAGTATCTTTGGAACACCCGAGTGCCCTCAAAAGCAACATTCACGATGACTGGGAACACAGGAGTGGCATCCGTGATGGCTGAAGGCGGTGGAGTGACATCTATGATACCTGGAGGTTCTGATGTGGCGGCCATCTTGTGATGTGACTCTGGAACAGTCTCCACTGGAGTGGGCTCTGAATTGACCGAAGTGAACTTAGCTGCCCTCCTTCTTCTTGACCTTCGCTTCACACTGGGAGTCAGAGGGCCAGGGCTGGTGGGAAAATCCCTACGGAAGGGTTCTGATAGACCTGGTGTTGCCCACTGAGTTCGATGATGGAGACAGCTGACAAAGCCCCAGAAGTCCAGGATCCCAAGACCCTCCATCTCCCCGCAAAAGCCGCAAAACAAAGAACAGAAAACACAAGGAAACAGAATGCAATAATGACGCAACCAAGGACACAATGAACGAGGTATACAGTTGAAGCTAATAGGTAAATGACAACCAGTTGGCAGTAATGAAACAATAATCAGTGCAAGAGGTTATGGGAAACGAATCCAGGACAGACAAACAATGATCCAGGAGGAGTGCCCTCTGGTGGCTGAGATGGGCACTCCAGCAGCTGGCTGTGACAATATCGCATCTAACCGAAAATATTACTACTAACATAATCTCAATAACTCCCTTATCATTATACACATTTGCTCTTAAAATAAAGTTGCCCAAACAAACCCAATCAATACACAGAGCAGTAAACAAGAGGAGTGGATAAATTAGTATTCCCATTACAAAAATACAGGGTCCAGGTTCTAAACCACAGTCAAAATGTTGAGATTTAAAGTGTAATTTAAACTTTAAAGTTTTAGGAATTCTAAAATGTATCCTGATGTACTTCATTAAAAAGAACAATTAATCATTTGCGCTAGTATTCTCTGCCCTTTGGACCGCACTGTACTGTAAATATGCAGTACATGAAAAAACACAATCGCACGTGTATCATATATTTAATCCTAAACCTGTTGTTAGCACTAACCAGAATGTTTAATTAATTGCCAAACCTGCATGTGTACGCATGCATTTATGTGTGTATTATCAGGCTTGACTGTATTGGACAATGTAAATCACACCACACCGTACCCAACGCAGTCCATTTAAGCAGGAAACAAGCAGGCCGGCAGCACAGCTATTACAGATCTGCAGAGAGCCTGATACATTCTGACTCTTTGTGTAATTGTCTCTCGCATCTGAATACAAATTCTCAGCCCCCGTGATTCGTCATATTTATTTATTCCTTTTTCCTCCAGCTACATCTTTTATTAGTCCTGCTCTCTGTGTCAGGATTTAATTTCTGCGGGAAAAAACAACACAGGCAGTTGATTATTGTTATTAAGAATGTGATATTGCAACGTCAGAAATAAAATCTATGGCGCATTAAAGTGACAGATTAGAGGGAGGAGGAGTGTTCATTTACAAGTGTTAAGACATCACGTCGCATTGCCCGGCAACAGCAAATGAAAATCAACTGTTTCCTACTGTTTGTGTGATACAGACGGAAGCTCGAGGGAAGGGAGTGAGGGAGAGGAGTGAGAGAGGTAACTGTCAGCGTTAGAGGAGGGGCAAAGACGCTAGGATAGCAGTTCCCCCAAAGATGAAACGGACCCCTCCTCCACTTACCTAGAGAAATGAAGCAGTTGTATCTCCTCATCTCTGAGGCACCATGTGCAAGATATGACCAACGACAGGGGAAATTATGGAGGAGATTATCCGTGCCTTTGTTACATTACATAAACTCTCATTTCCTCTTTATCCAGGATAAAAGCGGTTATGCTTACCAACCTGACAAATTTCACAAATATGAACATTATGTTAAAAAGACCAATCTGATGGGCTTGGTATTAAACTTAATAAGAAAGACACAGCAGAATATTTATGTGACGTAATATGTTATAACACATCAATAGCACCAGAAGTGTTATAATGATAATTGGTGTAAAGATGGTGATACTTATGTAATAATGGAGTAAAAAAAAAAAAAACGAATGTCCTCAATGTGAGTAACAGTGGAAATGGTGGAGTGGCTGGAATAATCATAATGGATTTAAAAGTGCTAGCAATGGTGTAGCATTAATAATGTAACAATGGTAGCGATGATGTAACAATAGCCAGGATGACAGTTGAGAGCAATGGCCGAGGTCCCGGAAGAAGAAACCCCATTCACTTTCTCTGTAGGGGAATTGACTTTTAATGATAATTTATAAACCATTCACGGCAGACCTACTGCAAGCTACTAGGTTATTTGCAGTAATGGTGCAACTGATGCAGAAATGGTCCTTTTGTTTTATATTTTGTTTCATTATGTGTGTCATGTAGAAAAAAAAATTACTGAAATTTACTTCAACTTATGTCCAAATGGTAATAATTCATGACATGAATGTTTCATTTTAAACATCAAAATGGCAAAAAAGGAAGCATTTTAATTCAAAATGAATAAAATTAGAAGCAAAAACATAAGATATGCAAACAACTCGAAAAAGTTTGTTACGACTAAAAGAATAGGCTATAACACGTACATTTGTGCCAATTGCAGTCCAAATGTAGGTCATTTAACATCCAATCTTACAAACAAATCAATTTATAAACCAAATCAGCAAATCTTGAGCACCAAATTAGCATATGTGAATGATTTCTGAAAGTTGAGACACTGAATACTGGATGGCTGCTTAAGATTCAGCTTTATCATTACAAGAATGGATAACACTTTAAAATATATTAGAATAGTAAACATTGACATAACGTCCCAGAATATAGTCATGAATCTTTAGATGGCCATCTCTGAAAATCCAAAAGCAACAATGTATAAAACACAAAAATAAAAGATTAAATTAGAGTAGACATAATGGCAAATCACTCTGAAGACGACATTGTGATTCATTTTAATTTTCTCATTGAATTTATTTTTATTAAGCTAGAAACTTGATCCTTTTCTGTAAGCTTTTTAACCTCTGCATTCTGCATGATGCCCTCAGATATGTGCCTGCTGTCTGATTTCAAAGCGAGCTGACTTAATCAAAACCAGGGGCTCGCCAATCAGTGATCACAAACGCTCAGAAAAAGACAGACAGACAGACAGACGAGGGAGGGACTGTCAACAGATACAAGCAGCCGCATGGAGGAAGTCTGTGGAGGTATGGTAAGTATGATCAATAAACATTTATGATGAGTAACTATAAGATAAAAAAATTAATAAACACACAGATTATACATGTGATGCTTGTGTTGTCCTCTCTGACCTGATTCATATTTTGTGCAACACATCTTCACTGTTCAGTCACTGATTTCAATTCTTTGGCCACAAAATTCTGTCATGTCCACCCTCATGTTGTTCCAAACCTGTATGACTTTATGTAGAACACAAAATATGTTATATAGCATGCTTAGAACGACGAGTCGGTTCAACATTACTTTCCTCCGCATGCATTAATATGAATGATGACCGAGGCTGACATTTTACCTAACATATTTTATTTTACACAGAATAAAGTCTGTGACAGAATGTTTATTTTGGTGAAATGTTCCTTTAAACATTTCACTAACCCATAAACTTAAATTTCATTGACTGAATTTCACAGATAATTAGGAATTCAACACAGATAATGTATTCTGGGAATGGGAGTGTTCTTTTACAATGATCCACAAAATTTCACATATTAAAAACAATGAAAAATGTAAACAAAATATTTATTTGAATTTCTGTTCATTTTATTTTCTTCATGCATAAAATTCAAATTGCAATTCTGCATCCTGTTTGCAATATCAAATCAAATCAAATTTTAATTCAAATTCAGAATTCAGTATTAATTCAATTCAGAATGGCATACATCCCTGCTACTCAAATACCAGTGATCAAATAATGGAATTGATTAAACCTAATACAATTAGAGATGCCAAGCAAACGCTCTAATTAGCTACAAACTAGCAATGACACATATTAACATACTAAAAGTAACTATTAAAAATGCACTATGAAAGTTTAGTAATATATAGTGTTAGATGGAAGAGCAAAAACAGACGACACTGATCTATAGCCTAAGCATCATATAGAATAAATGTCATCTCAATCTAAACAACTCTTCATTAAGCACAGTATCAAGCCCCAAAACTGACAACATAACAAAAAGTCCAATTGAACAGCACATTAACCATTAACAGCAACATTTTAACTCAAATATTTCATCTATTCTATACGATTTTACTTTCAAGTTCACATTCTCCCTTATCTGCAGTCAATGGCACTGAATTATCTGCAATGATCTAAATCACAATTGTACAATAGGAGAATATTTTTCCTCAGGAGCTTTCTGGTTAGACTGCTCGACAGGAGCGTAGAGATCCGAATCAATTACCGAGGTCAGGCTGGCCTTAGGAGCACTTCTTAAAAAGTCTTATTCTTGTTATGCAAGCCTGCTCAGTGTATTAGAGCTTTCGATGGACAGTGTATAATGTATGATACATTAATCTCCACTATTTCAATTTCTGAGACTGGGGCTGTAAAATTGTTATGCTGCATATCTAATTCTCTTTTTTTCCCTGTTCCCCCTGAATAGCCGATTTATGCCTCTCTCAGAAGCTGGGGTGCAGCTCCCATTGTGGACCCTATGGTACATTAAGAACAGCCAACATCAGCTCTCAAATCTTATCTTGTTAAATCAGACAAACGCAAGTGGCTGAAAGGGAGAGAATTAATGGGAAGGATGCTGGAGGGAGAGAACGGAGCGTTTCAATGCAGTGTGTGTGTGTGAGGGGAGGACGCGGCTGAGTGAAGATGGGTATCTGCAGTCAGGGTTGCAGTAACACTGCTGGCGTCTTGGGTTCATCTCCCTGCCGTTTGCTATGTCGATTGTGCCGTAGCTGATGTATCTAATTCCTCTAAAAGTGTGATAGTTTATGACACAGAAGATGCGGAAAGTGTGTTCAGAGACGCTTGCGATGAAATATCATATTGTGGTCTACTGTGAAAAAGCGAGAAAGACAGAAAACAAGAATGTAAATATGTAATTGATGGGTTTTGGTTCAAATCTCTTGGCTAACCACTGCATGCTTACCTATGAAAAGTTGACTTGAACCATGTCTCTCTACCCACAATCCCCGCAAACCACTCCTAGCACTCTCTTCCTCTCTCTCAAGAGCCGTTCATACCAAGGGATGATAACTATCAAGTTTAAATAATTTACCTAATTCTACAAGAATAGGGAACTTCACACCACACATATATTCTACTGTAAATTTAAGTTTAATCTGTAAAATGTAATGTTTCGACTGTATTCTTTATGATAAAGTTCTGTCAATTTCAAGTAAAGTTCTTTTTTATCTATTTTTTTAAAGGCTATGGTCACAGATACAAGCTCACTGGTCTTTATAAAAACTGTAAGAATGACTGCCATGATAACCAATGAAAAAGAAACAATCCAACAATTTTGTAGAGCAAGAACAAACATAACAGTCTAGTCAAGTGATTCCCAACCAGGCATACATGTATCCCAGGGGGGTCCTTAAGCAGGTTCCAGGTGGTACTTAGATTCAAATTTTGCTTTGTTAAACTTGTGTCTTTGGTGTCTGTAAGTCATAACTTCTCATTAAAACGTGTCCAAATGACAGAGAATTTGTTCGTGGGAGATATTTCATACTTGAGCTTCTGTAGTATTTAAATTCCACCGTACATAGAGTGCAAATTTGTCTGAGCACTTTTGTTAAACATCTCATCTGGGTTTCATTTATAAATACATTTGCTCTTAGTCTTCCTAGAAAGTTTCTCTTCAACTATCCACTCAACTGTAGACAAACAGACTCATGTGTCTTATAAAAAATTAGAAGGGTTTTTGGAAACTACTTGGTCAGTCTCTTTCTCTGACAGTACTGATTGTTATTAGTTGATCATAATAATGATCACTTTAACTCTCTAAATTCTGAAGCATTTTTAGGACCCTGGCATTTGTGCTTATTTCAGTAAACTATGATTTTGAGACTAGAATTTTTGCAACAAAATTATCTCGGAATGAAGGCCAACCTACCAACTCACATAAAAAATAATAAATAAAATATAGTATATATTGAGTAACTTTAGTAACCATGACAACGCCGCAACATGTTTAGCATCTTTTCCATTTTTGTTTTAACCAGTCGCCACGTCAAAACATGAGCGACAAGGAATTCTATTTTTAGAATGGTTTCTTCTCTTGAACGTTGTTACTGACAGCTCAGGTACTGATTGTGTTTTGTATATTAAAATGGTTTAATCTCGAGTATATATATATATAAATCCATGACAAAGATTGAATCAGTCACTCAGTATGTATTACGAATAATGTTAAAATGGTTTATTTTATGCACTTATTCATTTCTTTCTAAGTGCAAGACAGAAGTGCACTTGCAGATAGAGCCCGCCCACATGATCTTCTGATTGGCTGTGATTTGTGACTGATTTTGTTACTACATTTCGTAGATATGTGGTTGACAAACTACCTTGTTGCCAGATTTCTATCGCATTGTGTCTAGTTAGGACATGGTGTCATATTAGATAAATGGAACATTTGTGGCTTGGCATCAATGAAGGGCTACTTGAGCCTCAGTGAAGGGGCCATGAGGGAATACTGGTCTAGTAAGTCTAATACACTAGTCGCCGATAAACACATAAAATCTGAAATTTGGAAGTGCCTTAGTTTTACAGAGCCAGAGTACATATTCTCTTATATCATTGCTATTCTGTCAGAAGAAGCAATCCAGGCCCTGAGGTCATGATACAGGGTCCACAGTGGAGGGGCTAATTTGATTGTGGCAGAACAATGGCACTGTAGCCTCCCTCCTAGAAACGCATACTAATTACAAAGCCTGCCCTTGATCCTGACCTTGGTGGGTCACTTATCAGTTGTGATCTGTCTCTGACTCTTAATAAAGTCTCTTTCACCCTTGTGAACCAGAGTGGCAGCCTCTCCTCTCCTCTCGTTTTCTCTTTCGCTCGCTTGCTCTCCCTCTCTCTCCGTCCCTAATTACCAGCATGCTAAGCGGGCAGAGACATAATGACTGGGGCCATCACTCTCTCTGTGCCTTGCAAAACCAATTCCAGTGACAATCATTTCAAATGAACTGCAACACTCACTTGTTGTCCTGAAGGGGAAAAAAAAATTAAATGGAGAATAATATGGGTGGTACTGCAGCCTACTTGGAAAACATGTTATTGGAAATTCAGCAATATTTACACAAATTAAAAGAATGGAACTAATTATAATTGTAATTATAATAATATAAATTTAAAAAGAAACAAACAAAAACACTACTAAAATCTACTACTACTGCTACTATTATTATTATTATTATATGTGACCCTGGACCACAAAACCAGTCCTAATTAGTACGGGTATATTTGTAAGCCATACGCCAACAATACATGTATGGGTCATTATGTTTTTTTAAATGCTAAAAATCATTAGGGTATTAAGTAAAGATCATGTTCCATGAAGATAGTGTAAATTTCCTACTGTAAATATATCAAATTTTAATTTTTGATTAGTAATATGCATGGTTTAGAACTTCATTTGGACAACTTTAAAGTGATTTTCTCATCTTTTGATTTGTTTACACCCTCAGATTCCATATTTTTAAATAGTTGTATCTCTTTGTATATCCAAAAAAACAATTACATCAATGGAACGCTATTTGTTTTCAAAACTGCCCCTTTGACTGGTTTCGTGGTCAGGGGTCACATTTGGTCACACTTTACTTTAATGTCCATTCTCACATAAACTAACCATACCTATGACTTTTGCCTAAATCAACTCCATAATTACTGCTTTTACTAGCTAATAAGTCGTTTTAAGTTTGGTATCGGGTAGGATTAGGATGTAGAATAGTTCAGAATATGTGTTTACAGTAGGCCTACTAATAACTTTTTTTCTTTCCTGTGCAAATTGTCATCATTTTGTTGTTATATTATGTGTATTAGCATAACTGTCTTGTGCATCACACCTCGCACATACCACATACATGCATCACTTGCCTGCCTATGAAGCAAATGTCTTTTTTACATAAACTATTTTTTTTAAAATTCCAGAAATTTCCTCTACCATCATGCAGACATTATGAGTAGTCTATGAAGCCCTCGTTCTGTGGGCTAGAGCGACATTGCAGGTTTAAAATGCAACCCCATTAGCGCCAAACAAAAGCTGTGACGTGAAGGTATAGGGGGGGGGGGGGGAGTCCAGACAGTCAAGAATAATGGCTGCATCTTTCAAGTTGGATCAGGTCCTTCTGTAATGAAGAGAGGAGCTCTTTTCCTCTTGTGTGACAGCGACAGCGAGAGAGAGAGAGAATCATCTTGGGTCTCGGTCTCTCCAGTGTGGGATATGCAGAGACCGAGTGAGGAAGAGAGAGAGCAAGAGAGAGAAAGAACAGCAGGGAGGCTGGGATAATTACACACTGTTTGTGCATCCAGGAATACAAATCCGGAATGCTGGCGTGACGGTGAAGAGACTGAGTGCTGATGCTGTTTTTAATGAAAACAAAAAGAAAAGAAAAAACACCTTATTTACTCCTCTCAGATCGTTTACTGTTTTACAGTGTCACAATTAATTGTACTACAGAACAGAGGCTTGTGTTTACATATATATGTGTGTGAATATATAGTTTCAGATGCTTTGGTTCTCGAATTATCTTTTTCATTTTTATTCTTCTCTTTCCAAAGTTGAAGTGTGTTCACACTTGGTAGCCGACAGCGAGAGAACAAGCCGTGATTTCAGCGGTAATCTACCCTGCGGCCCACTCCAGTTCCTTTAAAGGAGGGGACAGGCGCACACACGAGCACACATTCACGAATAAACAGCAGCCGGCTCAGAGAGGATGAAAGAAATTGAGTTCTCACTGCTAACTGGGGTACACCTCCTTGCAGTTCATTTTCATGCAATAAATACTGAATATTTATCAAGTGGCAGGAACAGCAGTTTACTACACATTCACATTAGACCAGTGTTATTTTAGTTTATTTATATATTTTTAAGTATTTATTAATATTGTTTTATATATATATATATATATGTGTGTGTTGTGTGTAATGTTTATAAGATCCTGGTGGGTACTTAAACCTGACTACACACAGACTCAAGGGGACTCGTGTCATGGTGGGGACCTAAATTGAGGTCCCCACAGGTACAAAAGCTTATAAATCAATCAATTAAGTTTTTTTAAAATCTAAAAATGCAGAAAGTTTCCCTGTGAGGGGTTGGTTTAGGGGTAGGGTTGGTGTAGGGCCATAGAATATACGGTCTGTACAGTATAAAAACCATTACGCCTATTGAGAGTCCCCACAAGGATAGCTGACCAGACTGTGTGTGTGTGTGGTGCGTGCACTTTTTTGTGACATATGGACACAAATTTGTATAATGGCATGGGTATGACATAGGTATTACAATGAGAAGGTGACTTATGAGGACATTACCCCATGTCCCTATTTTTCAAAATGCTTATAAATCATACAGAGTTTTTTTTTTGAGAATGTAAAAATGCAAAAAGTTTTCTGTGAGGGGTAGGTTTAGGAGTAGGGCAATAGAATATACAGTTTGTACAGTATAAAAAACATTACTCCTATGGAATGTCCCCACAATTCACAAAAAACAAACCTGTTGTGTGTGTGTACGCGTTCGTTTCTTTGAATTTAGTTTAAGTTTAATAATTGCTTTGCATATTTTTTGTTTCTTTCACAATGCACTGTATACTTTACATAATAATCATTATATATATATATATATATATATATATCTATTATAGATAAATGGAAAGATTTTTGGTTCCAAAACGCGATAAATGCCTTTTTTTTTTTTTTTTTTTTTTTTGAGTTTCCGCCAAAATCAGTATTGTATCTGGTCAGTATTGAAAAGTAAATTTTTTATTTTATGCAAAATGCGATATCCGCCGTGTTATTCTGTTATGTTTTCTCCCTTTTTTTCCAAACCGTGACAAACGTCAGTTTCCCTTTTCTGCAGAATGCGATATATACGCTCACAGCGCACCATTCCACGCACTGTAAACCGTAACAACCAAACACAGCGGACCACTCCACGCACTCTAGACAGTAATGGTGGCGCTTTGAATACACCCGGCATTCTAGTTTTCCTCATCTATTTTGTACTTAGTGATCAACAAACAAACAAAAAAAGTAGGGCTGCACGATAATCCGCATGTGATTGTCATGCGCACTCATCGTAAAGCCGGTTCTGTGAAACAGTAAATCTCCATCACACGTGCTTTCCAGATGGAACGGCATTTATACACAGAGTCAAGATCACTGCAATTCGCGTTCATAATCGCAGATGATGTCGCATTCCATTATGTACGCTGATATGATTGCTGTGTCCGTGTAAGTGTTTTATTTATTCCATTTATGTTGTTGTAATACAGCGTATAGCTAGTCAAAACTAATAAATTACAGGCAAGAGGAATGCACTTTTGAATTGACATTGTAAGGGAATTTCTGTGGTCACGTCACTTCCTGTTTGTTTGCTGCCGTGTGGTTTGAGTTTGAGCTCCGTCAAGTTAATTCTTTGTCGTCTATTTTTTATCTTAAAATCAATTTATACACCATCCTTTTTCAGTTCTATAACCTGTGAATATATCCCCTATCGTATTCTACCACAAAAACAATCAGAGCGCCTTGTTAACACTAGTTCTATTTTTGACTTCCGGTTCCGTCTATCGCCAGCGTTGTTGCCGCTAATCTCGCTTACATTGCTAATACTCTATTCACACACATTTCCATTGTTTTACCCACTGTTACTTGCTTTAATGGCGGATATGTGTCTACCTTTGAGTGCAGGTGAGAACACGTTCAAGCTGCAATCGGTGCAGCTCGAGCTGGAGGCCGTGGAGAAGCATATCCGGGACCTGATGGCAAAGCAGACCCAGCTGAGAGCGCGGAGAGCCGTGCTGGAAACATCCCAGGCTGACGCTTACAAGTCCGAGGTAAGTATACAGCGCGTTGCTAATTCTCCCACCACCTCTACTCTGTGTGTTTTTCTGCACAGGCCCGGTGCACCCAGGAAGCGATCTTTCCAGAATGTCCTTCACCTCCGGCGCCGGGCACCACGGACCCCGGGTACAGCCGCAGCGGAAGACCCGAGCCAGGTCCCGGGCGACGACCTCTCCCCTTCCGCCGCCTCCGGTCTTCGAGATCTTTACCCGGAACCGCTTCGCTCCCCTCCGGCGAGACTGAACGCGACGCTGTGATCATCGGAGACTCCATCGTCCGGCACGTCCGTGCTACGTTAGCTGAATGTAAGGTGCACACTCACTGTTTCCCTGGTTCTCGTGTTCTCGATGTTTCTGCGCAGCTACCCGCGATCCTGAAGGGTGACGAGGGCCCCGGAGCGGTCGTGCTTCACGCGGGGGGCTAACGACACCAAGCTGCGGCAGACGGAGACACTGAAGAAGACTTCAGGAACCTGATCGAGACGGTGCGCTGTTTCGCGCTGATGGTCCTGTCATCCCAGCCAGTCGGGGCAGAGCTCATGTCCGGACAACATCTGCCAGACACTGCGCTCCATTGTGACTATAAGTCAAATCTCAATAACTGGCCATGATGACTTGTGTTCTACACCCGCTTAAATGTAGAAGTAACTTGTTCTGTCCAATCTATAATACTGTGTCTTTGTCCCCGAATAGTCGTCCAAATATAAAATTTCATGCAGTATCGAGAAAAACTCTGATCGTGATAAACAAACAATGTAAAATTACTGAAACAAAACCCATTTTTAAAGTTTTGTGCTCCCTAAACATTAGATCATCGCACCCAAGCAGTTTTGTAATGAAATGATCACAGATAATCATTTTGATGTACTCTGCTTGACTGAAACCTGGCTAAAACCTACTGATTATATTGGTCTAAATGAGTCTACTCCACCAGGCTACTATTATAAGCATGAGCCCCGTCTGACTGGTCGTGGTGGCGGTGTTGCAATAATATATAGTGATATTCTCAATGTTATTCAGAAGACAGGATACAGGTTTAACTTATTCGAAATACTAATGCTTAATGTTATACTGTCAGATATGCAAAAGAAATCTACTGTATCTCTTGCTCTGGCTACTGTGTATAGACCACCAGGGCCGTATACAGATTTCCTAAAAGAATTTGCAGATTTCCTCTTAGACCTATTGGTTACTGTTGATAAAGCGCTAATTGTCGGCGATTTTAATATTCACGTTGATAATACAAATGATTCATTAGGACTTGCGTTTACTGACCTATTAAACTCTTTTGGAGTCAAGCAAAACGGCACCGGGCCCACTCATCGTTTTAATCACACGCTAGATTTAATTATATCGCATGAATTGATCTTACTGATATAGATATCGTACCTCAAAGCGATGATGTTACTGACCATTTCCTTGTATCGTGCCTGCTGCGTATTACTAATATTAACTATATGGCTCCGCGTTATCGTCCGGGCAGAGCTATTGTTCCAGCCACCAAAGACAGATTCACAAATAATCTGCCTGATTTATCTCAACTGGTCTGTGTACCCATAAATACACATGAACTAGATGAAATGACTAGCAACATGGGCAATATCTTTTCTAATACATTAGAAGCTGTTGCCCCCCCATCAAATTGAAAAAGGTTAGAGAAAAACATACTGCGTCATGGTACAACAGTAATACCCATTCTTTCAAGAAAAAAACTTGTAGTCTTGAGCGAAATTGGAGAAAAACTAACTTGGAAGTTTTAGAATTGCGTGGAAAAACAGTATGTCCAGCTATAGACAGGCTCTAAAAGCTGCCAGGGCCGAGCATATCCACAAACTCATAGAAAATAACCAAAACAATCCTAGGTTTTTATTTAGCACAGTGGCTAGATTAACAAATAACCAGATGCCACCCGATCTAAATATTCCCTCACAGTTTAATAGTAATGACTTTATGAATTTCTTCACTGATAAAATAGATAACATCATAAATACAATAACAAATGTAGATTCTACAGCGTAGAATACTTTAGCTTCATTCATCGCACCAAATGATAAACTGCAGTGCTTTACAGCTATATGACAGGAAGAGCTAAATAAACTTATCACTGCATCTAACCAACAACATGCCTGTTAGATCCTTTACCCACTAAATTACTGAAAGAGTTGTTAACTGTAGCAGAGGAACCGCTTCTCAATATTATTAACTCGTCGTTGTCTTTAGGTCACGTCCCAAAACCATTCAAGCTGGCGGTTAATAAGCCTCTTATTAAGAAACCACAACTAGATCCTAGTGAACTGGCAAATTACAGACCCATTTCAAATCTTCTTTTTATGTCTAAAATTTTTGAAAAAGTTATGTCTGCTCAGTTGTGCTCTTTCCTGCAAAAAAATTATCTCTATGAAGTATTTCAGTCAGGTTTCAGGGCCCACCATAGCACAGAAACTGCACTTGTTAAAATTACAAATGACTTGCTTCTTGCGTCAGACCAAGGCTGTGTCTCATTGCTAGTTTTACTTGATCTTAGTGCTGCGTTCGATACTATAGATCATGACATACTCATAGATCGTTTACAAAACTATACAGGTATCCAAGGTCAGGCTTTAAGATGGTTTAGATCCTACCCTGTCCGATCGGGGGGGGGGGGGCTACCAAATTGTTCATTTAATGGGGAGTCATCTCAATTATCACCAGTAAAATATGGAGTGCCACAAGGATCTGTCCTAGGTCCTCTGCTATTTTCGATATACATGTTGCCACTTGGTAATATTATTAGGAAATACGGGATTAGTTTCCACTGTTATGCTGATGATACTCAACTATATATCTCAACAAGACCAGATGAAACTTCTAAATTATCTAAGCTAACAGAGTGTGTTAAAAATGTAAAAGATTGGATGACCATTTATTTTCTCCTATTAAATTCGGATAAGACGGAGATATTACTTATTGGACCAAAAGACCGTACGCCGAATCTCCGTGTTACAATTTGCAACTAGACGGATGTACGGTTACTTCCTCTACAGTCAAAAATCTGGGTGTTATATTAGATAGCAACTTGTCTTTTGAAAATCATATTTCCCATGTTACAAAAACGGCATTCTTCCATCTTAGAAACATTGCCAAGTTACGAAACATGATACCTGTTTCTGATGCAGAAAAGCTAGTTCATGCATTCATGACCTCTAGACTGGACTATTGTAATGCACTGCTAGGTGGTTGTCCTGCATCTTCAATAAACAAGTTACAGGTAGTCCAAAATGCAGTGGCTATAGTCCTTACCAGGCCAAGAAAATATGATCATATTACCCCAATTTTACAGTCTCTGCACTGGCTACCTGTTAAGTTCCGTATCAGTTACAAAATATTATTATTTGCCTATAAGGCCCTTAATGGGTTAGCTCCTGCGTACCTAACTAGTCTTCTACCACGCTACAATCCATCACGCTACCTATGGTCGCAAAATTCTGGACTTTTGGTAGTACCTAGGATATCAAAGTCCACTAAAGGAGGTAGAGCTTTTTCGCATTTGGCTCCCAAACTCTGGAATAGCCTTCCTGATACCGTTCGTGGTTCAGACACAAAGCCCTGGCCCTCCGATGCGAGCCCTTGGTTTCTCCCAAGGTTTTTTCTCCATTTTGTCACTGATGGAGTTTTGGTTCCTTTCCGCTGTTGCCTCTGGCTTGCTTAGTTTGGGACACTTAATTTCCAGCGATATCATTGACATGATTGCAATGATATTATTTAAACTGAGCTGGATGTTGGCATCACTGAATTCAATGATGAACTGTCTTTAACTGAAAAATTAGTGTTTACTGTTGTCATTTTTGCATTATTGACACACTATTTTTTTAATTAATGCTGTTCAGTTGCTTTGTTACAATCTGTATTGTTAAAAGCGCTATTAAGGTGACTTGACTTGACTTGACTTATGTGATAATTGTGTTTCATGTCTGTTCCATGATGAAATTTTTTTATTTTTGCCATTCATTTATAGCATTAACAAGATGACCCGTTGAATTCATTTTGGGAGCGTTGACTGATTGAATGTATTTTTAGTCCATTGCCTGCATATAAGATTAGTATTGACCAAGTTCTGAGGCTGTCATATGTGGATCAACTTAGTTTGTTGTGTATTTTCAACAGTTTCAGTATGAAAAATAACTTTTATTTTGATTCAATGGATTTATTGCATTTTGGGGAAAAAATTAAATTTTATAATAAATCTTTGAAAATCAAAAACTGGATTTTAATTTTTAATGTTATTATAACCTAAAAATACTATGTGAAAGTTTGAAACAGAAAATAGTGGGTTTCATCTTGCCACTTTCTTGGTAAAGAAAACTCAAAATGGATTATCGCATTTTGGAACAAACTCTATATATATATAGATATAATATATCTATAAGTTTTAAAATAATAGATATATATATATATATATATATAGTATTACTACAGGTGCATTCTCAATAATTAGAATGTCGTGGAAGTTAATTTATTTCAGTAATTCAACTCAAATTGTGAAACTCGTGTATTAAATAAATTCAATGCACACAGACTGAAGTAGTTTAAGTCTTTGGTTCTTTTAATTGTGATGATTTTGGCTCCCATTTCACAAAAACCCACCAATTCACAATCTCAACAAATTATAATATGGTGACAAGCCAATCAGCTAATCAACTCAAAACACCTACAAAGTTTCCTGAGCCTTTAAATGGTCTCTCAGTTTGGTTCACTATAGGCTACACAATCATGGGGAAGACGTCTGATCTGACAGTTGTCCAGAAGACCATCATTGACACCCTTCACACGGAGGGTAAGCCACAAACATTCATTTCCAAAGAAGCTGGCTGTTCACAGAGTGCTGTATCCAAGCATGTTAACAGAAAGTTGAGTGGAAGGAAAAAGTGTGGAAGAAAAAGATGCACAACCAACTGAGAGAACCGCAGCCTTATGATGATTGTCAAGCAAAATCAATTCAAGAATTTTAGTGAACTTCACAAGGAATGGAGTGAGGCTGGGGTCAAGGCATCAAGAGCCACCACACACAGACTTATCAAGGAATTTGGCTACAGTTGTCGTATTCCTCTTGTTAAGCCCCTCCTGATCCACAGACAACGTCAGAGGCATCTTACCTGGATTAAGGAGAAGAATAACTGGACTGTTGCCTAGTGGTCCAAAGTCATCTTTTCAGATGAGAGCTAGTTTTGTGTTTCATTTGGAAACCAAGGTTCTAGATTCTGGAGGAAGGGTGGAGAAGCTCATATCCCAAGTTGCTTGAAGTCCAGTGTTAATTTTCCACAGCCTGTGATGATTTGGGGTGCAATGTCATCTGCTGGTGCTGGTCCATTGTTTTTTTTTTTGAAAACCAACGTCACTGCACTCTTTTACCAATAAATTTTGGAGCACTTCAATGCTTCCTTCTGCTGACCAGCTTTTTCTGATTTCATTTTCCAGCAGGATTTTTTGGCACCTGCCCACACTGCCAAAAGAACCAAAATTTGGTTAAATGACCATGGTGTTGGTGTGCTTGACTTGCCAGCAAACTCACCAGACCTGAACCATGGACATTTTTTTTGTCAAGAGGAAAATGAGAAACAAGTTACCAAAAAATGCAGGTGAGCTGAAGGCTGTCAAAGAAACCTGGACTTCCATACCATCTTAGCAGTGCCACAAACTGATCACCTCCGTGCTACGCCGAATTGAGGCAGTAATTAAGCAAAAGGAGCCCCTACCAAGTAGGGAGTACATGTACAGTAAATGACCATACTTTCCAGAAGGCCAACAATTCACTAAAATTGTTTTTTTATTGGTCTTATGAAGTATCTTATGAATTTGTTGAGATAGTGAATTGTGGGTTTTTTGTTAAATGTGAGCCAAAACATCACAATTAAAATAACCAAAGACTTAATCTACTTCAGTCTGTTTGCATTGAATTTATTTAATACACGAGTTGCACAATTTGAGTTGAATTACTGAAATAAACGAACTTTTTCACAACATTCTAATTTACTGAATGCACCTTATATATATTATATATCTATATATTATATATATATATAGAAACAGCACTATAAATCCATATATAATTTTAAACATGTTAAACAAAACACTAAATAGCCAGTTTAAGCGTTAACGTATATATTTTTAGTATTATTTCTACTGTTTTAAGTATGTATTAATCATTTTTATAATCTTTTATTTTCAATATTTTTTCAGTTTTATATTTAATTTTGTTTTTTCTAAAATATAGGAATTCTGTGCTTGCTTTTGTATTTGAATACATTTTTATATTATTTTGTTTTAGTACCCTTTTTATATTTCAATTTAGTTTGCCAAGACAGCATTTTATTTATTTTTTAATTAAGATTATATTTTACTTGTCATCTTTATTTTAATGACCAAAAAAATTTAAAACAATATATAAGTTTTAGTTAACAATAACAACACAGTGATAGATGGTTGTTTTCCAGATTTGCTCACCATTGGCAGCTCTTGTAAAAAAGTTAATTCAGAACCCCACATATGCATGAGTGACCACAGTAAACTCAGTCAGTCCCGCCGCGCACAGCGTGAGTGTAAAACGTCCACTGGGTTGCGATGTAATGAAGAGCTGTTTCATTCCCCAGACCATCAGGGTCCTCTCTCAATGAATACCACACTTACTGTATCATCTATCAGTCCTGGCAGCCGAACTGTCACACACAACTTCCTGCCCTTCGTGTGTGTGTGTGCGATGCAGTGAGGCCTGGGTTGCAGTGGGCTATAATGAGGCCCTTTGGTGGCTGTAAAGACTAGAGAGGAGAGAGAGAGGAGGAATCGCACATATAGCTCTATTTGTCTTACAAATATCACACTAACTACCAATTACAGCACCATAAACCTCCTGCCTACTGCTTACCTCCCTACCCATAATGCAGGACACACAGATGCACTGGGCTAAGCCTCCCCTCTCTCTCTCTCTCAGCTGGTGTGGTAGAAGAAGCTGTGGTCGTTGATGCAGGAAGCACAATCAATGAGGCTGGTAATGAGGTCTTTCTTAAAGAGTAGAGGGGCTGCTGGATTAATACTAAGATAGAAACAGAACAGGGCAAACCTGGCACTGTCACTTCCAGTTTCACAACTGCACTCTGGCCAAGGGTGAAGCTGTACGCAAATCACTGTAAAAGAAACCTGAAGAAAAAGACACAAAAAGCATGCATGCATTAAAAAATAAAAATAAATAAATTTAAGCAGGCATTAAAGGTGAATATTACTGTTTGTGTAGAGTGGGGTTTAAAGTCTGACACCACACTAAAAACCTAAGATCTAAATTTTGAAATATGCAGTTCTTAAGAAAATGTTTTGGAATTTTGAAATTGTACCTAAGGAAAGATTTTGAGATTAAATAAATTAGAAATATCTATACAAAAAAAAATAATTAACGTTGATATGAAATATATGAATCACAACTTTTCATATAAATTTTCATCATGATAAAATAATTTGCAATAGATTGACAGAACGTAGACAGACAGATAGATAGAACAAGACCAGACAAAATATTAATTATATTGAACAGTTTTATAAAGAGCGCAACTGAATCCATAAAGCTAAATGGTAAAAAACTAAATTATATATATATATATTTTTTTTTTTTTTTTTTTTTTTTTTTTTCATGCAAGTGAGGTTAGAGTTTTATTGTTCATGCTGTGGATGTAAGAGAGTCAGTTTTACTATGTTACATAACACAGAAGCATCACTGTCAGTCAGAATGATCTTTTTATTTTTCTGGAAGAGGTCGAAGTTCAATTTGCAATTTTATTCTTTTCAAAAAGCACCTGTAATCAAATTCTGTGAAGATGGAAAATTAGCTTATTAAAAATACTGTGCTACCATATGAGGATTCTGTGTTTCTAATACATATTTCCATTTGCTGCTGAAAATAGGCCACTGATGGACAGAGCCTGCCAATAAACATGAGCTTATTAGCCGACGAGAGAGTCATCAGCGGCAGATTTACCAGCTTTCCACCACTCATCCGCTGGAGGTGTGGAGAGTTGCCCCCGCTGCCTGGATCTCTGAGCCCAGGCCAAGCTTCGCGCTCTGGGGCCGCAGATCCAGCCGGCTGGCCTCTCCTGTGCGGCCCACTGCCCTCGCATTAAACAGCTATGCCTCAGCTGCTGGAAATGTTATTCTAATTAACAGGGGATTAAGTCATCATCTTCTCATGTAATACTGTCTGGATGGGAATTTCAATATGGAATGGCGGCCCAAAAAAAAAAGGCAGTTAGCATCTCAATAAATTACTCTTGACCTCCAGGATGACAGTCTATTGGCGCGTCAATTGCCTGCCAATTAAACCGAACCGTCCTTGCCAAAACTTTATTGGGATGGTTTGGGTTTTTCATTTGAACACAAATCATTGAGCTAGAGATGGAAGAGGGTACTACATGGCTGGCTGCGATCGCAAGTCTGATGGGAATTCTGACAAGTTTGTACAATAAAGTCTTCAGAAATATCACTGGCCTGACAGCTTCGCAAAAACAGTTTCTTGTGAAGCGCAGATCTTTGATAAATGACCATATGTGGATTGTCACAGGCGAAGAGCTGAGAAACATAAACACAAGCGGTCCGAACAGACTTCAGAGGAACTGGACAGACAGAGGGAGCCCTAACAAGCCCACTAGGCCCACACTTTGATTGTCTCAAACGGCTCGCTTTAAAAAAAGCATCAGTCATGTCGTGACATTTGACTAAGACTTATGGACTTAAAACTAGCTCAGTGGGGAGACCGTTTGGAGTGTGCAGACTCGACCAGTGTATTATGTTCTTTGGAGCGAGTGTGGATTGTGCCATTGAGAGACCCACTCATAAAAGGATTTGGACAGAACCAAAAAGAAATCAGCATGGCTCTTAGTATGGCTAACCCTGATGCAACCTGATGCAATTTACAGCCACAAAAACAAAATATGTCAACAGAAGAAAAAAAAAAGAAAAAAATCTGTTAAGTGTCAACCGAACCAGAGCAAAAACATTGCATTATTATTCCAAAAGCCCTAATCAGAGAACTCTACTCTAAATAATTTATACAATTCAAAACTATCTAGGACACACAGCACACATTATTTCAAGTGATCATAAAAAGTAAGATTAAACAAGGTGGCGTGACAAACAAAGTGACCAGTGGCTTTAGCTTCCTCGGAAGAACAAATTTTGTTTTCTTACGAGAGGAGACAAATAAAACAAGGATGAGACTGGGTAAATTGACAGGCAGTCAGCAGGACTCCCTCTATGTGCTAAAGCATTGTTTTCTGCTCAGCTAAGCAGCAGCGAATTGATACGTTCGCAATGAAGTGCAATGACAATTAAATTGTAACTGACCTGCATGTAACCATCATTATGTCTTTTCTCTTTACTGCCATCCCTGTTATTTAATCACACAGCATGCAAGCTTTTTTATTAGGCAGTAACACTGAGGACTACATCCTCCTGCCTATAAACACTCAAACCGAGGAACAATCGCTTCACCCACCCGAGAGAAAACCTCTATCCTGCTTCGCTGAATCACTGAGGGTGGAGTTTGTGCTGAGGTGCTGAAATCTTAAAGCCCGAGGCTTCCTATGAAACTACGAAGGAAGTCTGGATGCTACATAAAAATATATAAAACACACTCTGTACTAATAAATGTACACTACCGTTCAATAGTTTTGTAAGAATTTTTCAAATGTTTTTGAAAGAAGTAATCTTGTCAAATATTTTTACATTTCAAAATGTAATTTATTCCTGTGATGGCAAAGCAGAAATTTCCTCAGTCATTACTTTAGTCTTCAGTGTCACATCATCCTCCAGAAATCATTCCGATATGCTGATTTGCTGCTGAATCCTCATTATTAATGTTGAAAACAGTTGTGCTGCTTTAGAATTCTCTAATGAATAGGAATTTTAAAATCATATATTTAAAAAAGAACGGTGTTTTTTTTTTTTTTTTGATAATGTCAAATCTAATTTAATGAGGGAAAAAAAAGTAAAAACATTTGGTGTACAATCCTACAACAACAATCCTGCTTGGTGATGCTAATGGTGCAGAAATGACACACTTCACCTTTAACTTCCAGCCAATCAGCTCTATTAGAGGCTGTCACTTTAATAATGGGGACGTTGTGCATTATACAGAGATTACAAATGTGACTGTTGCTTTGAAAATGCTCATGCCAGGAAATATATATGCTTATTTCTTGTGCACACTATCCATGTTGAATGAGAATGCTTTTGAAATACAATCCTGGTAGATTTGCTCTCTCTGCATTTATTTTACTCCCTGAATTACTCTAACATATAAGCACACAAATACAATCACACGCATACAAACATTACAACCTTTCTAGAATAGCCAGTGCATTTTCATTTGCATAACAATTTCCTCTTGTTTCTCTGGTTAGATGGAATTCACAGCATGGTGGCTGCATAGTGAGCGCCAGGTCATTGCTATGTATATGTGGCAACAACAGAGAGAGAGATATGAAGAGAGAAACAAGCCAAAAAATCTGCGATAAAGGTATAATATCACACACTTGTAGCATGGTTAATGGCTAATAAGAATTGTTGCCTACATTCACACACTACCATGCTAATCCCTAATATAATAATAACCATTATTATTTTATTATATTGAACAGGCACTCACACCGAATAAGGTTTCAAAGCATACTTTCTAACAGCAATTTTTTTTAAATAAAAATTATTTTTTTTTAAATAAAAATCAAATACAGTACCACCCACATATTTCCCTGATGATAATAAATACACACCAAAACCTTCAAACAAATTATTATTATTATTATTAATTATACATCATACTGATTAACAATTCAAAGCATTACATTTCTAACCGCGAAAATAACCTAAGATAAAATAAAATATAAAATAAAATACAAGCGCCACCCATATAACCAGGGTGATAATTAATGCACCCCAAACCTCTCCAACAAATTTTTGTCATATTTTTATTTTCAATATGGAATATTTATATATGTATATGTATATTTATTAAAACATCTTCCTCAGGGAACATTGATTGCCCCCCACAATGCAGGTGATTGCAGGGTTTAGTTTACCATCTTTGTGGGGTCTCCGACACAAATTTAAACACAAATACTCACGTCACTGGCGAACTGATTCGACAGGATAGAAAGAAACAGACAAGCTAGCTCTGTGTAGTAGGGGAGTGGATCTAGATTTCCTGTGGAAGTGAATTAAAACCAACAGGAGGAGGGTGGCTTAAGGTGGCGGTGGCAGACACAGCCTTAGATCCCTCTCCTGAGAATCCCTCTATCTCTCTCTCTCTCTCCTTCCCTACTCCTTTACATTCTTCATCTCTCTTCTCTACTGGGACATATAAAAAGCACGTAGCCCCCAGTGACACCAAAACACAGAACATTCTCTTTCCTCCTCCTGCTTTCTCTTCTCACTCTTTCCTGTCTTTCCGTCCTCTGTGGTGCCATTCAGATACAGGAGCATATCAAGTCCTCAAAGAGAAATCTTGATCAGACTGGGAAATGAGGTGGAATTTAAAGTTGAGAAGAAGCGTTGCTGCTTTATGTCTTGTTGCTTTGAGTTTTTTTAAAAGGGTCAAAGTTTGCAATATAGGTCAAGGCAAAGTGTTAAATCCTGATATTATTTAATACGTAGTCTATAAAAAGACACTTTCACAAGCTCTTCATCAAAACCTCTCAACCTTGTCCTTTTCCAAAAAAACAAAACAAACCCCACTACACACACACACACACACACACACACACACACACACACACACGGTTGTCCACCTTGTGGTGGGTGATGGTTACAACATCTCTGAGCTTCAAAACAACTCATCACTCACCTCAAACCCCAAAGCAATGGACTTTCCACGACCACAGCCAGCACTCAACAGTCAGTCCACACACTGTATTTCAGAATTAAGTAGTAACATGACCTTCTGTGACTAAATTGAACTCATAAAGCTATATAGCAAGTGTAGCTTTACACCAATCATGCCTCGGGGTAAGGTAAGCAACAACATCCAGGATATATGTTACAATGTTTTATGTTTTCATACTAGGTTATTTATTTTAGTATAAATTTTAATGGAAATAAGTATTAGAATTTTAGATTTAGATTTTGTGTGTATGTTTATACAGTGGGGCAAAAAAGTATTTAGTCAGCCACCAATTGTGCAAGTTCTCCCACTTAAAAAGATGAGAGAGGCCTGTAATTTTCATCATAGGTATACCTCAACTATGAGAGACAAAATGAGAAAAAAAAATCCAGAAAATCACATTGTAGGATTTTTAAAGAATTAATTGGTAAATTCCTCGGTAAAATAAGTATTTGGTCACCTACAAACAAGCAAGATTTCTGGCTCTCACAGACCTGTAACTTCTTCTTTAAGAGGCTCCTCTGTCCTCCACTCGTTACCTGTATTAATGGCATCTGTTTGAACTTGTTATCAGTATAAAAGACACCTGTCCATAACCTCAAACAGTCACTCTCCAAACTCCACCATGGCCAAGACCAAAGAGCTGTCAAAGGACACCAGAACAAAATGTAGACCTGCACCAGGCTTGGAAGACTGAATCTGCAATAGGTAAGCAGGTTGGTGTGAAGAAATCAACTGTGGGAGCTATTATTAGAAAATGGAAGACATACAATACCACTGATAATCTCCCTCGATCTGGGCTCCACGCAAGATCTCACCCCGTGGGTTCAAAATGATCACAAGAACTGTGAGCAAAAATCCCATAACCACACGGGGGGACCTAGTGAATGACCTGCAGTGAGCTGGGACCAAAGTAACAAAGGCTACCATCAGTAACACACTGTGCCGCCAGGGACTAAAATCCTGCAGTGCCAGACATGTCCCCCTGCTTAAGCCAGTACATGTCCAAGCCTGTCTTAAGTTTGCTAGAGAGCATTTGGATGAAGAGGATTGGGAGAATGTCATATGTCAGATGAAACCAAAATAGAACTTTTTGGTAAAAACTCAACTTGCGGTGTTTGGAGGAGAAAGAATGCTGAGTTGCATCAAAGAACACCATACCTACTGTGAAGCTTGGGGGTGGAAACATCATGCTTTGGGCTGTTTTTCTGCAAAGGGACCAGAACAACTGATCCGTATAAACGAAAGAATGAATGGGGCCATGTATCATGAGATTTGAGTGAAAACCTCCTTCCATCAGCAAGGGCATTGTAGATGAAACGTGGCTGGGTCTTTCAGTATGACAATGATCCCAAACACACCGCCTGGGCAACGAGGAGTGGCCTTCGTAAGAAGCATTTCAAGGTCCTGGAGTGCCTAGCCAGTCTCCAGATCTCAACCCCATAGAAAATCTTGGAGGGAGTTGAAAAATCTAATCTGTGTTGCCCAGCGACAGCCCCAAAACATACTGCCTAGAGGAGATCTGCATGGAGGAATGGGCCAAAATACCAGCAACAGTGTGTGAAGACTTACAGAAAACGTTGGACCTCTGTCATTGCCAACAAAGGGTATATAACAAAGTATTGAGATGAATTTTTGTTATTGACCAAATACTTATTTTTCCACCATAATTTGCAAATAAATTCTTTAAAATTCCTACAGTGTGATTTTCTGGATTTTTTTTTTCTCTCATAGTTGAGGTATACCTATGAAAATTACAGCCCTCTCTCATCTTTTTAAGTGGGAGAACTTGCACAATTGGTGGCTGCCTAAATCCTTTTTTTTTTTTTTCCCCCTGTAAACTACAGCTGGGCAAATAAGTATTTGATACACTGCTGATTTTTCAAATTTTCCCACTTACAAGAATGGAGAGATCTGTAATTTTCATCGTAGGTACACCTAAACTGTGAGAGACCGAATCAAAAAAAAATCCTGAAAATAACATTGTATGATTTTTTAATTAATTTCCATTTTATTGCATGAATTAAGTATTTGATCACCTACCAACCAGCATGAATTCTAGCTCTCACAGACCTGTTATTTTGTCTTTAAGAAGCCCTCCTATCCTCCCCTCATTACCTGTATTACTTGCACCTGTTTGAACTTGTTACCTGTATAAAAGACACCGGTCCACACACTCAGTCAATCAGACTCCAACCTCTCCACTATGTGCAAGACCAAAGAGCTGTCTAAGGACATCAGGGACAAAATTGTAGACCTGCACAATGCTGGGATGGGCTACAGGAAAATAGGCAAACGGCTTGGTGAGAAGGCAACAATTGTTGGCGCTATTATTAGAAAATGGAAGAAATTCAAGATGACGGTCAATCTCCCTCGGACTGGGGCTCCATGCAAGATCTCGCCTCGTGGAGTATCAATGATCCTGAGAAAGGTGAGGGATCAGCCTAGAACTACATGGGAAGACCTGGTCAATGACCTGAAGAGAGTTGGGACCACAGTCTCAACGGTTACCATATTAGTAACACACTACACCGTCATGGATTAAAATCCTGCAGCGTGGGCAAGGTCCCCCTGCTCAAGCCAGCACATGTCCCGGCCCATCTGAAGTTTGCCAGAGACCATCTGGATGATCCAGAGGAGGCATGGGAGAAGGTCATGTGGTCCGATGAGACCAAATAGAAGTTTTTGGTATAAACTCCACTCGACGTGTTTGGAGCAAGAAGAAGAATGAGTATAATCCCAAGAACACCATCCCAACCGTGAAGCATGGGGGTGGAAACATCATGCTTTGGGGTGCTTTTCTGCAAAGGGGACAGGATGATTGCACCGTATTGAGGGGAGGATGGATGGTGCCATGTATTGCGAGATTTTGGGCAACAACCTCCTTCCCTCAGTAAGGGCATTGAAGATGGGTCGTGGCTGGGTCTTCCAGCATGACAATGACCCCAAACACACAGCCAGGGCAACTAAGGAGCGGCTCCGTAAGAAGCATTTCAAGGTCCTGGAGTGGCCTAGCCAGTCTCCAGACCTGAACCCAATAGAAAATCGATGGAGGGAGCTGAAACTCCATGTTGCCCAGCGACAGCCCCAAAACCTGAAAGATCTGGAGAACACCTGTATGGAGGAGTGGGCCAAAATCCCTGCTGCAGTGTGTGCAAACCTGGTCAAGAACTACAGGAAGCGTTTGACCTCTGTAATTGTAAACAAAGGTTTTTGTACCAAATATTAAGTTCTATTTTTTTATTGTATCAAATACTTATTTCATGCAGTAAAATGGAAATTAATTATTAAAAAAACATACAATGTTATTTTCTGGATTTTTTTTTTGATTCAGTCTCTCACAGTTGAGGTGTACCTACGATGAAAATTACAGATCTCTCCATTCTTTGTAAGTGGGAAAACTTGAAAAATCGGCAGTGTATCAAATACTTATTTGCCCCACTGTATATAATATATATATATATATACACCCCCAATTTCAAAAAAGTTGGGACACTGTACACATTGTGAATAAAAACAGAATGCAATGATGTGTAAGTTTCAAATTTCAATATTTTATTCAGAATACCACATAGATGACATATCAAATGTTTAAACTGAGAATTTATTTTAAGGGAAAAATAAGTTGATTTGGCATCAACACATCTCAAAAAAGTTTGGACAAGGCCATGTTTACCACTGTGTGGCATCCCCTCTTCTTTTTATAACCTTCTGCAAACGTCTGGGGACTGACGAGACAAGTTGCTCAAGTTTAGGAATAGGAATGTTGTCCCATTCTTGTCTAATACAGGCTTCTAGTTGCTCAACTGTCTTAGGTCTTCTTTGTCGCATCTTCCTCTATATGATGCGCCAAATGTTTTCTATGGGTGAAAGATCTGGACTGCAGGCTGGCCATTTCAGTACCCGGATCCTTCTACGCAGCCATGATGTTGTAATTGATGCAGTTTGTGGTCTGTCATTGTCATGTTGGAAAATGCAAGGTTTTCCCTGAAAGAGACGACGTCTGGATGGGAGCATATGTTGTTCTAGAACTTGGATATACCTTTCAGCATTGATGGTGCCTTTCCAGATGTGTAAGCTGCCCATGCCACACGCACTCATGCAACCCCATACCATCAGAGATGCAGGCTTCTGAACTGAGCGCTGATATGAACTTGGGTTGTCTTTGTCCTCTTTAGTCCGGATGACATGGCGTCCCAGTTTTCCAAAAAGAACTTCAAATTTTGATTAGTCTGACCACAGAATAGTTTTCCACTTGGCCACAGTCCATTTTAAATGAGCCTTGGCCCAGAGAAAACGCCTGCGCTTCTGGATCATGTTTAGATTTGGCTTCTTTTTTGACCTATAGAGTTTTAGCCGGCAACGGCGAATGGCACGGTGGATTGTGTTCACCGACAATGTTTTCTGGAAGTATTTCTGAGCCCATGTTGTGATTTCCATTAGAGTAGCATTCCTGTATGTGATGCAGTGCCGTCTAAGGGCCCGAAGATCACGGGCATCCAGTATGGTTTTCCGGCCTTGACCCTTACGCACAGAGATTGTTCCAGATTCTCTGAATCTTTGGATGATATTATGTACTGTAGATGATGATAACTTCAAACTCTTTGCAATTTTTCTCTGAGAAACTCCTTTCTGATATTGCTCCACTTTTTTTTTCGCCGCAGCATTGGGGGAATTGTTGATCCTCTGCCCATCTTGACTTCTGAGAGACACTGCCACTCTGAGAGGCTCTTTTTTTACCCAATCATGTTGACAATTGACCTAATAAATTGCAAATTGGTCCTCCAGCTGTTCCTTATATGTACATTTAACTTTTCCGGCCTCTTATTGCTACCTGTCCCAACTTTTTTGGAATGTGTAGCTCTCATGAAATCCAAAATGAGCCAATATTTGGCATGACATTTCAAAATGTCTCACTTTCAACATTTGATATGTTATCTATTTTCTATTGTGAATAAAATATAAGTTTATTATTCCATTCCTTTTTTACTCACAGTTTGTACACTGTCCCAACTTTTTTGGAATTGGGTTTGTAATATTTATATATATATATATATATATATTATACGTATATATTAATATATAGAACAAACACAGTATTATATCAAATATAAATATTAAGTCATTTATTAAAAATTACATAAATATATAGAAACAGGACAAATAAAACATTAGTTTGTGAGAAGAAATTAGTCGAGACTAAAAGTTTTCTTCAAACACAGAAAAAATTTCTTCTTCAAAAAAAAAAAAATCTTCAAAAATTGCAGAGGATGTGTCACTCCCTTTGAAATTAAAAAGTTGCTCCATATGAGGCAGGCCTTCACCTATCCGGGGCATATTATTGAACACAAGTGGTTTCCAGAAGTCTGTAAAAGAGGTTAAGTACATAGTATAAGGTCGTTCTTTCAGTGTGCGTAATCTCTACCATCAAACAGAAATGTGTTGTTCTTCATCATCTGTGATTAGATTTGTACAAACATGTATTATATACCACATGACTACTGATCAATACCTCCTCTCAGAACAGTTTTTGTCTCTGTTCAACACAGAATCTTAAACCTGGAGGATTTAACCTTGTTGAGAAAGTTAAAAGTCATCCACAGTTTATAAAAGTCTCTTGACTTAGTTTTGCAGAAGTAACTATCTATTCATAAAGCAACTTAGGAAAATAAAAGCCTCTGATTGGTCCCCTTCACACATGGCGGCGACAGAACAATGCGCTATTGAGGGTCTGCTCACTCCGAGGACCACAGCTGTGTCTATGCACATCCTAAAGTGCTTACACACACACACGCAACGCAAAAGCCCGTCATTGGAGGCCACAATCACGCAAAAGACTATAATATTCAATAAAAGCACCTAAAACAAGAACATGTCGACGAGACCCTTCTTTAAATTCCAGTCCCTCTTTATCTCCCTGTCTCTTTGGAGATGAAATATCCTTGGTAGTGAAAATCGGAAGGGGAGCCTGTTATGCGTCTATAGATACATATTATGCAGGGAAGAGGCTACCTCCCATGTGTTTTAATTTGACTTTAAAAGCATTCTCCCAGCTGCCAGGGCTTTTAATAGTTATTCACTTACAAATGATTGCAGGTCATTACACAGTCACTGGGAGGGCAGTAATGAGATGGGCTTAATGGCTCTTGGTAGTACATTGGCAGTACGTCGTCACAAAGTTCCCGCCAGTAAGTTTTTTTTTATGATTGTTCAATATGAACTGCATTTGCTTAAACCCCATTTGGTGACAAAATACAGCTATCTGTTTTAATGCAATTTATTTTAGTAGTTGACTCCTTTCATGGCTGAGGTAAGCAATCACATCATCAAGCGTGGAGGAGTGGCAGAGAGAGAGAAATCCTATCATCTTCTTAGACAAATATTGTGTTAATCTTTGGTCATGTTAATTCTGCTCTCAGCCCCTCTTTTCATCATAATTTAACTGTGGCCACTGACAGCAGGCATAATCGGATGTGGATGTAAACGAGTTGGTATTTATTAGGGGCCAGCATGGATGCTCGCCGAGACACGTGTGCCCACCCGTCCTTATCCCTATTGATGTACAACGCTGACAAGTAAATTAAATTTACCTTTGGAAATGGTTCTATTAGTATTTTTATTAGGTTAATTAAGCAAGCTCTGGGGACTCATTGAATGGGCGAGACTGGAGATTAATTCACTGTTCTCCTTGTGCTGGAGGACTAAGGCGGTAATTCCCACGCAGCCGTCCACCTCTAGATCTGCTCATCACCACTACGCCACGCCACTTCATTAACGTCCCATCACCGCATCCTCACCTTGATTCCCTTCAATGAGCTCTCCTAAGATACCAGATACACTGGTACAAAACACATGGATCCCAGAAAACAGACCACACATTCATATATGTCCACTTCCCTACTAAACGGCATGCGAAAAGTACATCAAACGAGTAGTATGTCTGAATACACCGAAAACACTAGGTGAGCAATACCTACATTCAATAAACACTTTACTATCCCATTAGACAACTTGACAGGAATTGTCATATTTGTAAATGGCAGGAAGAGAGGAATGGTTAACAACTTTGCTATCAATAAGCAGATGTAGCATGAAAAAAAACGTAAATTGATTAATAAATGTTATAATAATATTATTATTAGTAGTACTATTATTTAGAAATATGCTATTGTTCAATGTTAATTTATGTTTGTCATAATATATTAACTCATAAGTTAATTTATATAATGTTACAATTGTATTAGTATATGTCAAACATTAACTAAGATTGATAAATGTTGTAAAAGTATTGTTTATGTTTATATCAATGTTAAATATTGCTGTCATGGGAAATGAACTTGTTTTGATATATATCCTTTCATTGTAAAGTTTTACCAAATGTCAAAAAGTAAGTAAATAAATACCAATGCTACAAACCAGCATGCTGCTGTTATTTATTTATTATTTATTTATAGCTTTAGAGTGCTAGAAAATGGACAGTCATAGTCAATTATGATGAAAGTTTGGGTAATACTATATTTTAAGGTGTCCTTGTTACATGTTATATGTCCTTACTATTACAACAATACATGATGCATAATTACATGCAAGTAACTCTAAGCCAAACCCTAACCATATAGTAAGTACATGTAGTCAGTGGTGTAATGTAACGAAGTAATAATACTTCGTTACAGTACTTAAGTATTTTTTGGGAGTATCTGTACTTTACTTGAGTTTTTGTATTTCAGCCAACTTTTACTTTTACTCCACTACATTTCCTAATTAAAATGTATACTTTTACTCCGATACATTTCCCCGAAGCATATTCGTTACTTACTAAAAAAATAGTCAGAAGTCAGAAAAACACGGACTGCAGGAAAGCAGGTTTGATGAATCAGTGGTCTGGCATCTGCAAGTTAGACTCATGCTCATGTGCAAACAAGTGCGCGCACATCCGCAGATGTTTCATTTTCCAAGTCGAGTCTGGGGTCTGCAATATACAGCATCGACTGCGATAATATGGTAAGTGTTGTTGTAATGATGTGCAATCGGACATTATCAAGTAGGCTATATCACCAAATCACACACAGAGTGCACGCACATTGATTTATTAGTCTATTAAAACTCAAAATTCCAGGCATTCTAAATTATGGACGGCAAAAATGTTTCTGTATTCTTTTTATATTTATATAATTTAACATAGTTAACTTAATCTATATATCACACAAAGAGTACGGTTTTTTTTTTTTTTGCATTATCAGAATGAACACATTTAATAATAATTTTATAAAAGTTCAATAAAGCAATAAGTGACTAACATTTTAGATATAATATTGCTTGTTTTTGCTCAGTTTTGCCAATGAAAATAGTTCCAAACAAATATCACAGCACTGTTTTGCGTCTCTGAGCAATGGATGTTTTTACTTATTGAATGAATCAGCTTTTTGAACGAATCGGTTGAATAAATGATTCAGTGATTCACTCATTAACACAGTCAAATACTTTGTTCCTGAATGAATCAGCCATTAGAATGAATCGTTGAATCTCAATGACTCACTCATTAACATCACGCTGCCAACCTGTTAAATGATTTCAAATATCAGTATTCAACGTTTTATGTTAAAAAACAAAACATTAGGCCTATGTATGCATCTGTAACTGCAGTTTAAATGAATCCATGTCCCCTCTGAGATACATAAACCTGTGTAAATACATCTAAATCCTATTTCATATGCAGATTCCAGAAATTTTTTCTTACATTGGAATGAAAGACACTAAGTACCGGATGAAGTGCTTCTTATTCTTACCCAAAAATACAAAATGGAAGAAAGAGTTAAAACTGAACACAATCTTGCTACTCAAGCTGTGTATGAAATTTTTTTATATATATATTTATTTGCTTCTTTTCCATTTTGTATTTACTTGTACTTTTACTTTAAATACTTAAGTACGTTTAAGATTTAAAAAATATATATTTCTCATACTTAAGTACAATAAATATCACATACTTTAAGACTTTTACTCAAGTAATATTCTAAACGGTGACTTCAACTTCTACCAAAGTCATTTTCTGGTAAGATGTCTGTACTTTTACTTGAGTATGGCTTTCAGGTACTTTATACACCACTGCATGTAGTTAATTAATATTGCTCAGTACTCAAATGCATACTTATACTGTAACAAGGGCACCTTAAAATAAAGGGCAACCAAAGGTTGTTTACTTTTGTATTAAAAAAAAAAGTTTGGAATAAGATGATGGTGTACAAATAAATGGCATAATTGCTCCCCATATTTCCATTTAATACATCCTTCCACAAGCTTCTGTTAAGAAAAAAAGGGGGAAAAAAGTTGTGTTCCTGCATATTGAGTGATGACCTCAGAAAGAGCGAGCATGCGTGTTCTAAATTCTCTCAGGTCAAGCGAGCTGCTGACCAGACTGACTCCAGCTGAGCGGGCATTAGCCTGTCCCGCACGTGGCATCTGCCCAGTGGGAGAGCCGATACAGTGCGGGCAGCACAGCACTGGGCTCCCCTGATGAAAGCTGTATTGATTGAGGAAAAAAACCTTTTGATAAAGCAGATTGCTCATCGAAGTGGAACCTCATGCTCCTCAGATATAACGCCTCTCAATCCGCCAGCCACCAAATCGACCCTGACGCCTGCAGCCATCACCAAAGCAGGGAAACGTCCTCATCTCTCATCCGCTCTGATCACACTGAAGCCTGGGCCCATCGATTGCAAACCACACCTCCTCTGGTCTGCATGAGTATAGTACATGAAGGTGGTGCTGGCCGAACTGCAAGCCTCCCCGTGGCGTGGTTTGTGCTCTGCCGAGAACATTTTTCATTTAGTTTCCACCAAAAACAAATCAGACCCAACGTCCATCTGTTTTGGGACTGGAGGAAATCAAATTTGTGCTTTTACAAGGATGAAAACAAATCACCTTTGTAAGTTTTACTTATATGGTATAACAGTCAACTCCACAGATGTGTGTGATTGAAAAGCGTGTTTTTGGAACGGCATAGCTTGAAGTAGCGATGCCCGTCAATGTTATTCATTCATTGAGAGTAATTACAGGCAGATGAGTGGATAGTAAGGCGTTAAGGACAGTGCTACACAATTGTTTTGCCACTATGGTGGGTCTCTTCATGTTTGGGCTACTGAAAGGAGGGGTTGATGGATGTTGTATGATGGTTATGTATTAGGCCTACATACACTGAGTTTAGCATGAGCTGCATTGGACTCTCTGGTATTGTATTTGTTTGGTTAAATCACTGAACTGTACTCTCTGAAGAGTCTCATTGGAAGTGTGTTAACCCTTTGGGACTCAAGTGTCCTTTGACTGTTTTTACTGTAATCAGCATGCTACACAACAACACAAATGTGCTCAGATATTCAGAGTGCTTTCATCTAGACATGTAAAGGACAGGAAGTGGAGGAGACTGGGGATGGTGGTAACACTTTTTGCTTTAATGCCTAACTCAATAATTCTGGGCGCTTTGATATAATTGGTCCAAATGTACATTATGAATTAGACAAAAAATACACAAAAAAGAGCTAACAATAAAAAAGATAAATAACAGACAATTTTGCATGTTATTCATATTTACGGAGCCCCTAAAGGGACATGGTGGTGGGAAAAAAATTCGGGGTGGGAGTAAAATTTTTTTGCGTTCTCTAGCAAAGATATTTGCGTTCCCTCGCAAAACTTTTGCTTTCTCTCGCAAAGATATTTTGCGTTCCCTCGCAAAACCAGTTTTCGGACGAACACTTCCTGTTTACTTTACAACTTGCAGTGGTTCATACAGCTCGTACGTTCATAATGGAGCGGTTCATAGAGTTTTATTTTAAACTTCAAAACTCAAGTTCAGTCAGCTTTGCTTATAGTTTAAGGAACGGTTTTGGGACATTCTAAAACACTTAATATGGCTTAATGTAGGCTACTATAACAGTGACACTGCGGCCCAATTCGGTATTAGGCCTAATAAATATTATTAATACTAATAACAATTGTAATATTAATGACCTATTAATATCAGTAAAGCAGATAGCCATAATGCAACATTTCTCCCCCATAACCGTTAGGCTACAGAACTTTTAAGGGAGGCTAATGGACGAAGACGGTATAGGCTAAAACCAAAATATGGTACACAGTTTATTATTAAAATATAGCATATTACGCACAGGAAAGCAGACAAGCCCAGAATAGCTATAAAGAAGCCAAAACATAATTTAAAGTGAAACTGAATGTATGGGCTCACGTACCGCTCTCATTCAGCACAAATCCAAATGTTTCCATATTCGCAATGTATTTGAAGCTAAACCATTATTTATTCAATCAAATTAACTGGGCTTTGTACGTTCCAATATCGAAGGGAAAAAAATCATAATGAACAAAAATGTGCCGCACTGGAGTGGACCGGGGCTCACGCTGTACGGCACAGACTATAATACAGATGATTTAAATTGACTGTGTAACATATTATCATGTGATTCTATGTTTTATTTTAATAATGAACAGGCAGTTTGCAATGAATATGTGCGCATGAGGCGCCGGCGCGATCAAATCGCTGAAACATAAAATACTCACAATACACAATACAATAGGGCATAATTCAATTTGAAGATTCAATCATATTAAAGATTATTAGAAATTTTATAAAGCGAGCACTGTTACGTTCTTATTTCGCTCTGAAACCTATGAGAATGCAATTTTCCCTGAATATCCAAAAGACTGCAAATGTGACATTGATTTTATATAACAGTTCAACAAAAAAGGCAATATTAAGTGTACATTTTACATTTTAAATGTAGCCTACATTTTAAACACAATATTGTCAATATTGTTTGTTATATTTTACAAGGAAATAATAGTTCCAACGAAATCTGCAACAGAACTGGTGTGCCAGCTCCAAGCAACAGCAGTGTTTTGCTAGTGAATGAATCTGCAGCTTTGAATGATTCGGAGAGTACTGATAATCGGAACTGATTAATAACTCTTTCATAACTACAACCATTTGCTTCGTTACTGAATGAATGAATGCTTCGCCTTGCTCATTAGACAGTGACTTGCCGCCACCTACTGGCGATTTTAGTTTTGAATCTACAAGTATAACTTCGTTTTGCCATAATTTATTGCTTTATTTATTATATTAATAATACTGAAATGTGAATAATATGACATAAAACATGACATACAATTAATAAGGCTAGAAAAAATTGCCTCTATAAACGCGGTTAAAAACCATGCCATGTAAATCAATTAAGGGGGGCAAAATTGCCTTAAGGGAAAAGGTATTAATGCGGTTAAGTGGGGTACCAGAAGAATGTAAGGCTAAATGCCATAGGGGTACGCCATTTTGTAAAAGGTTGAGAACCAAGGCTTATGGATTACTGCGTTGATTCCTGTAGTATTTGTAAGTAAAAAATTTGGGCTTTTTATGTATCACTGTATTCTATATTAAGCCAACGTTAAGCGTGGTTCTATGGGGAAAGAAAGAAATGCAATTTCAGATTATATGGGCTCATATGTTGCAGTACACAGAATATATTTTTAATATAAGGTCTATAGCATATTTGGTTCTTTTTGTTAATCCCGTCTTCATTAAGCCGCCGCGTTTCTTTGGGAGTAAAACGCTTCGTTCGTCGGGCTTACTGCTGTCATGTATAATTTATTAATAAAAATGATACCGAATTCGAACTTTTATACACTATCTTAGTTCCTTAATTAAGCGTTCTTTATGGGGATACGATTAAAGTGCAATTAAATTACCGGGTTACGTTCATTGCTGGGATATTCTGCTTGTCGGGGCTGTATTTAATAATGGTATGTAACTGAAGTTAGTCAACAGTGGTCATAAGAGTTTTAGAATGCCCAAAACCGTGCTGATAAGCATGCACTGACTACTTTCGTCCAAGTTCAAAACTAAACTTATGAACAGCTCCATTTGAAGTAGGGAGCTGTAGGAGCCACTACAATCTGTAAAGTCACAGGAAGTGTTTGTCGAACCTCAACTGGTTTTGCGAAGGAACGCAAATATCTTTGTGAGAGAACGCAAAAGTTTCTCGAGGGAACGCAAAAATTTTGCGAGGGAACGCAAAATATCTTTGCGAGAGAACGCAAAAGTTTCTCGAGGGAATGCAAAAGTTTTGCGAGAGAATGTAAAAAATCTGAAAAATATTTGTTCCTCCCACCCCAAAATTTTTCACTCAATCTGATTTTTTCCCACCACCATGTCCCTTTAGGGGATCGTAAATATCCCACTTGTGGAAATAATGTGTTTATTTTATTGTATATATTTATTTTTTGTTACATTGATTAAATCTGGCTGCAAATCAATAGTCCAGAAGAAGAAATACAATTTATACTTCAAAACATATATTTTTTGACCTGTATATCTATATTGTCACAGGATCGTACCCCAATGTTACAACCATCCCCTGTCTCCCCTCATAAATACATACCTTGAAGCATTATAAAACACTCATTTTATATTATTAATAATAAAAACGTATAGATTTGTACTCAGAACAATAAAAAAAAAAATAAAAAAAACTTCAACTAAACATCAATCTGACAGCCACTTCTTTAGTGCACATAAACACCATATAATATCAACTTTTCCCAGGGTTATCAGTGTTATCTAGGCTGAGAAGTGAAGAATGAAATAAATAAAACTGGACTTTAGCGAGGCCTGGTATTCTCCCTTCAGCCTCCACCAGATACACAGTACCCTTAATAATTGATTATAATTGATTTTAACCTGGCCCTGACCTGGGTAGAAAGGCTGAGCCAATAGCATCTGTGCGTCAGAGAAATGGGGAAAACAGGCCATCTTTAAAAGCTCCAGACGTGTAGTACAGATAAAATATTTAGGCTGCAGAATCCTTGACCTCCCTGTGCTAGCCAGCTCCCAACTTGAATTGATTTCTGACAAGACAACTGGGACACAATTACAACAAAATGCACTAAAGCCGTCCAGTTGTGTCTCCGAACGCTACTGCCAGTTGAACCTCTTCAGCGCGACTGGGGTTGAATGCAGGGCCAAGCTCTGGCCGATCGGATATACGGTGGATCACACCACCTCAGGGAGAGACCGATTAACTGCAAACTGTACACAGCAGCCACAAATGAGGTACCTAAACAGCACCTAACCCTGCAGACAAAGCCACTTTCCTCTTCTCATGTCATGCAGTAGGCAAACCAGCTGTGGTATTCTGACCTCCAGTCTTCTGTTGTTTCTACTCTGGGTACCAGGGATGAAATGAATCTCTCTGGGTAAAGGCCTTCTAGCAGAGAGAGAGAAAGTTACAGAAAGAGGATGTAATGTCCTTTTCCCGCAACATGAAATATCCATGCTTTTGATTATTATAAAGAACAAGCATAGCAGGTGCATTGTGCTCCGTCCTGATTACTGGGAATAAGGTCAACAAGAGATTCCAGAGGACAACCTGCACATGGATGCAACACGGGAATCTGCACACAAATAAACCATGACTTTGTGCAAGTGGATCTACTATGGTCCCAAAGTACTTGAATATGGATCCCAAAGACACTGGGAAAAAATATACAGTGGGGAAAAAAAGTATTTAGTCAGCCACCAATTGTGCAAGTTCTCCCACTTAAAAAGATGAGAGAGGCCTGTAATTTTCATCATAGGTATACCTCAACTATGAGAGACAAAATGAGAAAAAAAATCCAGAAAATCACATTGTAGGATTTTTAAAGAATTTATTTGCAAATTATAGTGGAAAATAAGTATTTGGTCAATAACAAAATTTCATCTCAATACTTTGTTATATACCCTTTGTTGGCAATGACAGAGGTCAAACGTTTTCTGTAAGTCTTCACAAGGTTTTCACACACTGTTGCTGGTATTTTGGCCCATTCCTCCATGCAGATCTCCTCTAGAGCAGTAATGTTTTGGGGCTGTCGCTGGGCAACACGGATTTTCAACTCCCTCCAAAGATTTTCTATGGGGTTGAGATCTGGAGACTGGCTAGGCCACTCCAGGACCTTGAAATGCTTCTTACGAAACCACTCCTTCGTTGCCCGGGCGGTGTGATTGGGATCATTGTCATGCTGAAAGACACAGCCACGTTTCATCTTCAATGCCCTGCTGATGGAAGGAGGTTTTCACTCAAAATATCAAGATACATGGCCCCATTCATTCTTTAGTTTACACGGATCAGTCGTCCTGGTCCCTTTGCAGACAAACAGCCCCAAAGCATGATGTTTCCACCCCCATGCTTCACAGTAGGTATGGTGTTCTTTGGATGCAACTCAGCATTCTTTCTCCTCCAAACACGACAAGTTGAGTTTTTACCAAAAAGTTCTATTTTGGTTTCATATGACATTCTCCCAATCCTCTTCAGGATCATCCAAATGCTCTCTAGCAAAATGCAGATGGGCCTGGACGTGTACTGGCTTAAGCAGGGGGACACGTCTGTCACTGCAGGATTTGAGTCCCTGGCGGGCGCAGTGTATTACTGATGGTAGCCTTTGTTACTTTAGTCCCAGCTCTCTGCAGGCCATTCACTAGGTCCCCCCGTGTGGTTTTGGGATCATTTTGACCCCACGGGGTGAAATATTGCGTGGAGCCCCAGATCGAGGGAGAATATCAGTGGTCTTGTATGTCTTCCATTTTCTAAAAATTGCTCCCACAGTTGATTTCTTCACTCCAAGCTGCTTACCTATTGCAGATTCTGTCTTCCCAGCCTGGTTCAGGTCTACAATTTTGTTTCTGGTGTACTTTACAGCTCGTTGGTCTTGGCCATGGTGGAGTTTGGAATGTGACTGTTTGAGGTTGTGGACAGGTCTCTTTTATACTGATAACAAGTTCAAACAGATGCCATTAATACAGGTAACGAGTGGAGGACAGAGGAGCCTCTTAAAGAAGTTACAGGTCTGTGAGGGCCAAAAATCTTGCTTGTTTGTAAGTGACCAAAAACTTATTTTACCGAGGAATTTACCAAATAATTCTTTAAAAATCCTACAATGTGAATTTTTTTTTTCTCATTTTGTCTCTCAAAGTTGAGGTATACCTATGATGAAAATACAGGCCTCTCTCATCTTTTAATTGTGAGAACTTGCACAATTGGTGGCTGACTAAATACTTTTTTGCCCCACTGTAGTATCAGATTTGGGGATGGAAACATCTCCGATGGATTTCATAAAACTGCTTGTATTATACACATTAGTTGATTATTACTATTATTAAGAAATTATATCATTAATATTAAGAAATATTATGAACTATCATTTGTGTGTATGAATTGCATTTTAATGTATTTTTAAATAAATAAATAAAAATGTCATGTCATATAAATCAGTCAGTATAAGTACTGACTGCAGTCATATGTAACATCTCATACACGCACTAAAAATACATTCAGTGATTACCTATGTTGTGACATATCGCTTTGTCACCAGAATTTAAGGCAAAAACTGAACTTGCTTTAACTTGTTTACTAGAGTTCATGTATCTGTTGTACTGACATAAAAAGAAATGGAATGCCTGAATTTTACCCACCACGCAGACAAACACTGGCATCACAGTGTAGACATTTTTGTTTTTAATTCTCTCGGCAGAACACACGGGTGTCAGTTATGACGTAAGCACTGCATGTTCTCTCCTGATGCACTAAATAACTTTAATAGCATGTTAATCCTGTGGCGGACCAGGCTTGGGGCTATCCAGGTTTGATGAGGTTGCTTGGGTTTAACCAAGTTCATTATGGTCACTGGACTCATGAGCTTGTGTAGCCACCGCAAGCTCAAACGCACGCAGACGCTATTTGTTTATCGACCAGTGAACGTGGACGCCCACTCTTTAGGGAAATCAAGTCTATTTAAATTGGATCAAACCACATCTCTCCCACTATTCAAAACCACAATCACATACTCAACACAAACGAATACACTTTACGAAAATACTGCTGAAATAGCATAGATCTTTGAAAAATATTTTAAAAGCCTAGAAGTTCTTATAAATGCACTCTTTGTCTTAATTGTATTATTGACTACACTATTGTATTATTGTGTGTGTGTGTCTATAGATCTATACAATATATAGATTATATTACAATACACACACACCCAACACACAAACACATACAAGAGTGTCTATTACAAAGAAAATGAAAAGTATTTTAAAAATCTATCTGAAATGTATATATTCAAGAAAAGAGCTGACACTAAAAAAGTCATGTGGTACAAAATCAGGTAAAAGTTAAAAAAAATTTTATTTAAACCTTAAATATATGTGTGTACATGTCTAATATTTAAAAAAAATAGATACAAAGTTAATTCATAAATAGAAAAGACACCCTGTACATGAATACAACATGTAAATCTGTACACAAATAAACCTCAACTTTATTTATCTAAAGTACTTAAATACATAAAGTCAAAAATTAAATAAACATTTTGGAATTTCGAACCATCTGTAATGGATTTCACAAAACTGCTTTCATCATACGCAAATTTAAAGTATATTTTTCAAGCTAAAAAGTGTTAAATTATTTGTATGTATGAATTGCTTTTAATGCATTTTTAAATAAATGAATAGAAAGGACAAAAATGTCACGCCATTGACCCGTATACCAGGTAGCAGTGCCATCCAAAACAGAAAACGCTTCATTATTCTACAAACCCAGAAAGACAGAACAAGCAGTAAAATGTTCAGTGGTTGTGTGTGCGTAAGTGTGTGTGTATGGATGTCATACAGCCAGCCAGCCAGAGCAAAACTAGGCCATTAATCATATGCCTGCGATAGAAGCGGTGTGTGTGGCGAGAAGGGGTCAAACTGGGGCTATTAAAGGAAGGCACGGGACCGGGGCCTCTGTTGTGCTAACCCCGAGATCCCTGCGGGCCCTGGCTGGGCTGGAGCCCCAGCTGTCCCCCCTCCGCCTGACACCCAGCTGGCTGGAGCGAGAATCGGGCAGAGTCCAAGCTGCCGCCCAACCTCCCCTCGTGGGTAAGAAAGGGGGGCCTTCGGGGTGGTTAAGAGAAGAGCAGCTCTCCAGCGAACAAACATCATGTGGCTAAAACCGAGCGCAATAACATCGATGGACTCGTGACGTACTCGAACGGCTCTTATTAAAAGGGATCTCTCAGCCTGACGAGACTTTGTGGAAACATTTTTAGTCATACGTACCAGCCAGCGGACTCGTATTACGCACACGCCTGCGCACGACTCCAGACCACAAGCCATCATCTTCGCTGGCAAAGTCACAAATCGGGCTTTCATGCTGTTTTACTGTTTTAACATTTTACAGCTGGTCAACTCCATTCATCTGGACTGCAATTTACAGCGTGTCATCATATTACATATGACCACATGAATGCTATTGGCTAGCCGGTAATGACAATGTGAGTTCTATGAGTGCAGGCATCAGTATGCTGCTGGTTAGGACACAATGTGACTCTCAACAGTCAGCGTCATTACTCAGACCCAACCAAGCTGTTTTTTATTTTTTTGAGTAAATACCTACCGATCTCACTCCGTCTGCTCTCCCTGCAAGCGCTCCCTCAACTAATCTCAAAGACTTCGACGTAGTTCAATTAAATTCAAAGTTGGCATGCATTGCAAGCATCAGTGCTATCAGTGATTCAGTTCTCTTTATAGCCAATCTATTTTTTAATAACGGTTCTGATGAAAACATTACAGTATTGATCTTTATTTATTGATCTCGCAGAGCGCATAGTTAAGGCTGACACAAATCAATCAAAATAAATTTAAAATGACGATAGAGTACAGCAGGACTTGAGGTTGAGCTCGGAGCTTAATTAGTGAAATGCTGAGAGGGAACCCAAAGCAATATCAGACAGTAATACAGCGGCTCAGCTGTGTTTGTGCGGGCCAGATTACGCATTTGTATTGTATTAAAGCTAGAAATCGCCAGCCAAGGTTAATGAAAGGGTAACTTACTTCAGGCCACAATAATCCCCCAGAAAACCTCTCTGCACAACAAACTGATGCATCCTATAAAGCATGTGCTCAAAGGCTCAGACTGTACATTGGCCTGTGGCATGGGCAGCTAGATTTCAGGAGAAATAAAAGGAGAGAGTGAAAGAAAGAGAGAGCATACTGTCCGGCTGAAGTGTTATTTTAATCAGAGGAATGTAACCTGTGCCTGGCACAAGACTAGGTATGTCTAGCTTTAAATCAAGTTAGAGAGCAAAGGGCCCAAGAATACACATGTAGAACAATACACACACCCCCAAGAAACATTAACTGGATTTTGATACTGCACAATGCCTATTTCTAGACTTGGCGCATTCCTGCATTCTAAAAGTGACCACCAAAACACATTTTCAATAATCGCTGAACAACACAAATCCTGAAATTACTAATTTAAGGAAGGAAATCCTTGCATTACAACATTTGAAAGAACCTTCACAGAACTCTTATCCATACAACTATAATTCATAGTGACACATCTGTTGAACACTAAAAATGACCAAATCTTCTGAAGTCACACAATAGCTTTGTGCAAGAAATAGACCTAAATATATGCAGTTATTCACTGATTGTTTTTTTTTTTCAGTGAGCCGTTTACTGAGAACCTGATCATTTAAGCAGTGACATCATTCAGGCAGTGAAGTGAAATGGGATCAGTGAATGAATCATTATTTTGAACAATTATGAATATTAAACAAAATGATTATTTCACAAATTGCACTGTTTCTTTAATGAATTCGTTGTTAATGTAAAAAGAAAAAACAATAATTCTTTCAGAATTTTACTGATTCCTCAATAGGTCAGTTGTTACAGTTCACAAATTGGACGGAATGATTCCCTGACAAACTGCGCTGATTCATCAATGAACCAATTGTTATGGTATACAAACTGGACAGAAGGATTCTTTTAGGAATTGCACTGATTCTTTCATGCGTCAAATTGATTCTTTCAAGAATCAAACACATGGTCACTCAATAAGCTGTTCGCAGTAATTCTTGAGTAATAGCTCACCAGTAGGGAAGATTATAATTAAATAACTTAACTTTCAGGTCTGTTCTTCACGTAAAGCTATCTTTGGTTTCAGAAGACTGCAGTTGTTGAACTCTGTGTTTTTCTCCAAGATAGCTTTGTGTGAAGAACCGGACTACTGGACTAAGACCTGGACTACTTTTTACTAGCTTTATTATTATTAATATTTGTTTTTTAATAGGAGTCATATTTGGACCTTAAAAGCAATAAACTGTGCCACTATGACATGTCATTTTATGGAATAGACCTGTGGGATAATTTTTCATATTCACATTTTTTTATTCTACAGAAGAAAGTCATATAGGTTTGGAACAACACGAATGATGACAATTTTCATTTTGGGAAACTACCCCCTTTAAAAACACATGCAATAAACACTAGAACTAGACTGATCTCTCTCTAGTATGATGGGAGTGATAACACGAGACACATTTTAAACTCACAGAAATATTAATGAGTTTACAAGGACCTTCCCATTATAATTATGTAGAGCAACCATGGCATCCGAGTGGGCCAGCGCTCCCTGTGGGATACATAAATGTATCAGGCTAGCAAAACTCACCTACTTTTAACAAAACAGTTTACATGCAGATACAAATAACTTCAAGCATCCTTCATTACTATCAGCCGATGAATGGCTATGCCATCTGCAGCTTAACGACTCAAATAACTTCTTCAACCCAACGCTGACAGTTATTGTTCAAAGCACTGCCCATAACCTTTACAAAGGACACATTTTCACATTACTTACTCTCTAACGCAACTCTAAAAGCATTTTCTGAGGTATTTGCTAGGGGAGTGAGACACATTAACTTAGACTTTTTTTTTACTAAGTGAAATATTACTTTGCTCAATTACTGCTATGAAAACCATGGCCAATGGCTGGCACACTAAAGTGTGAAGACCGAAACGTCACCATAACCATGTTTGACAACTCCTGACTCTCAACTCATTGGACGAGCTGAACCTCAAATCCACGTAGAACTTGTGAGCTGTCTGGTGAGCAGCAGATAAGCATGTAAGAGAGACAACAGATCTGTCTGTACCCAACCTGTCTGCTGCTCTGGAAGAGTAATTACAGGAAGGCCTGTGGTAATTAGCCCACCTCTCACTGTGTTTGTCTGTTTTTAAGGCTGACAAAAAGAAAGAAAGAAAAAAACCTGGAAGCTGACAAAGCCGCAGCCCAGGTTTACCATATGGGAGCGGATGGATAGTGTCGAACAGCATGTTGGGTTACGTGGAACTGAGTCAAACGCGTAAGCTTAGCTACAGGGATCTCAAATCTGAAGACGCCCCTCCTGATACCACCAGTCTAACAGACAAGACAGCCACAATCTGCATCCCTCGCAGTTTGTTGTCAAGGATGTTTTAAGCAGATCTCTCTAAGCAGAGCGCAATGATGAGGATAAGGGCTAATGTGAGAGAGTTTGGGGCCAGTTGATGGAACTGTCACTTGCCAGTGCTTACGTTCCAACAATTTCTTATTTGCAGAGTTTTTATGTCTTTAATGCCAGCGAAAGTTTAGCTATCAGAGTTACGGTGTAGTAATACTGTGCAATATTGTGTACAGTATTTACTCAAGTTGTTTTTGTTAACTGACAAAATATTACTATTGTAATAAATTACTATTTATTCAATATGTGTATATATCTATATATAGATATATACACAAATATACATATATATATATACACACATATTACAAGTATATATATAAGATATATAGAGCTAAAATTTTAACGATGTATGCGATTAAAAAAACCGCCAAATGTTGTTTTGAAAATCAGCCTGTCTGACATATTAGTCTATCACTAAAAACAATACTTATTGTTTGAGCCCTGCTATGCAAGATGTGTGTTTGCTTCTTTTGTCTTGGCATCATAAAAGCTATTGAAATAAACAAGAAAACTTTAATGGCTAGTTTGAGATACTCGTCATAAATAGCTTGTGGACAGTTAGAGAAAGAAGAACAGCCTGTCACCATCACAAGAGGTGTCTGCTGAACTCTTAAACGTACTGACTCAGAGGAAGATAATAATAAACTCACAAGGCTTATTTCCAACAACAAAAGAACTCCTCCATCGAAATGAAAGACTATGACAAATCGTTGTTCTAATGTTTCCTGTGTGGGTGTGCCGTATGTGAATGCGTCTGTGTGTGTGTCCCTGTTGGCCAAGCAGCAGGGTGACTACTCCCCCTGTCTTCCCACCATCTGCCCAAGAGAGAGCTCCTCCAGCACCCCTTCCACGATCAGCACTTTTCCAGGCTGAAGCCAAGAGAACGAGACATCCAGCTAACTCTGCAGGTCCAAGCCATTGCTCACCTGCGTCAACGAGAGCCACTGAGAGTCTCACTGATGAGCAGTTAATCAAAGGAAATAAAGTTAGGAAACTAACTATTCAAGACTTCTAAAAGTCTCAAGTGTGGCCAAAAGGAGTATACATTAAAAATAAAATAAAATAGTTTAAGTTAAAAGTAAAAATGAAATATAAATATTTACATATAAATTAAATAAACAAGAAAAGCAATAAATAAATACAATAATTTTTTTTAAATCCTAAATAAAGCAAATGTAAAGCAAATGTTGTGTTGCACCTTGTTTCTGTTGTGTAGCGGCTTGTTTCCATTGTGTTGTGGCATCTTTCCGTTGTGTTGTGGCTTGTTTCCACTGTGTTCCGACTTGTTTCCGTTGTGTTGTGGCTTTCTGTTGTGTTGTACTAATTTCGTTGAGTTGTGGCTTGTTTCCATTGTGCTACGACTTGTTTGAATTGTGTTGTGGCTTTTTTCCGTTGTGTTTTGGCTTTTTTCCGTTGTGTTGTGGCTTATTTACGTTGTGTTGTCGCTTTTTTTCCGTTGTGTTGTGGCTTATTTACGTTGTGTTGTCGCTTTTTTTCCGTTGTGTTGTGGCTTATTTACGTTGTGTTGTCGCTTTTTTTCTGTTGTGTTGCGGCTTGTTTCTGTTGTGTTGCGGCTTGTTTCCATTGTGTTGCGGCTTGCTTCCATTGTGTTGTGCTAATTTTGTTGTGTTATGGCTTGTTTCCATTGTGTTGCAACTTGTTTCCATTGTGTTGTGGCTGATTCTTGGTGTTGTGGCTTGTTCGTTGTGTTTTGTTACATAATGCAGTTTGCAACTAGGCCTGTTGCAATAATCAATATATCGACTTATCGCGCAATATATATACATGACCTCAATCATTTTTGGTGACACAATATATCACCCATTATATTTACTTAAAATGTATGTCACCATGTTTTGTACATTCCACTTGTGCCTGTGTCTTTTGCAGCTTCTCGTACATAACGTGGTGTAGTCATGAGGTGCTAGTTCAAATTTAAAAAGTACTTCTACAAAAAAAAGTTTAATCTGCAGATATGGCCTTGTTTAGGGATTGGTGCCTTTGTGCATATGGACATCTGACTGCTAAGTAGTGATTTTGTTTTTCAGCAATACAGTGCACCCATAATTTACAGAGAAAAGAATGTCCAGGAAAAATCTGTAGATGGAAAAATCTCCATAAAAGCGCATTTTTCTTTTTTTGTACTTGTTACTTTGCACTTATTGTTAGAAAATGTTTATTTACTATTTATTCAGGGTTTTTAAGGTATATAATATTTTGATACTTAATTTCCATTATCTAAATATTCTTAAAAATTTTTAAGTTTGTTGTCATTTGGAAGTGTGTAGGCCTTCTTGCATTATTATGCTGTTACATTATGATTATATATTCAGTAGCATAAAATGGTCTTTAATATGACAATAATATCGCTTATCGCAATTATTTCTGGGGCAATATATCGCACAACAAAAAGTTGTTATCGTGACAGGCCTATGTTGCACCTTGTTTCCGTTGTGTTTCCGTGTTGTGAAGATTTCATTGTGTTGTGCACTACTGGGCCACCGTACGTGTGACTTTTAGCAACAACCCCAAATATAAATGTATATATAATGTGAACATGCTATTTATACAGTACACTAAACGAAAAATAATATTATTTCTAAACTGAATCAAGATTTACATTAAAACCAATATTTGCAATATGTGCAAAATTTAGACTTAAAATAAACTTTGAAATTCTAAATATCAACCTAATGATCGGCCTGATCGATACCACTAGGAAAGGGCTCACAAAAGCAAACATCTCAAATCACCACTTCTCCTCATGCTTCTTCTAGTCAATCATGCCGTTCATTCTTGCTCAAGTTTAGACTCAAAACCCCCATTTGCCCTTCACACACTCAAGGATGGTCAAACTCCCATTGAGCCAAGCAAGCCTAATATAAGCCATTTAGATGTTTGGAAAGGCTTACCCTTTTCAGCGCTCAAAGCTCCATTAGATAAAGAGGAGCAGGGCAGGCTAATTAGAGTCTGACCGTTTGGCCATTCTAGAGCAAAGATTCATTTGCACTGGTCTTAAAATCGGCCACTCTCTCTCTCTTTCTCTCTCCACCTAATAGAAAAATAAGCTACTTCACTCTACATCGCTGGCAGTGACACCTGCGATGGAGGGAGTAATGGTGTTTAATGGCCTTTTAAATTTTTATTCAGTCTGAGAATCATAAAAGAGGAACCAGGCAGCCACTGGATCTCTTAATAATCGCAATGCTATGGCAACCAAAAGCAAGCTCAGCCGTCAGACTTTAGGTGGCTCACAGATCCACACCTGCTCTCGGTTCTCGTGTTGGGAGAAATGCAGAGATATCAAGCAAAAGGCAAGTTTCTACATTTCTGCAAGGTCACCAGTGGTGTTTTGGTGATCCTAATAATAGACGTTTTAAAGTTTAAGTGCTGCCCGGGGGTCTTGCGTGTGTTCATTAGGAATCACGGCCTGCTTGGCCAACACAGCAAGGAATAGACATTAATAAGGCAGAGGGGAAAAAAGGAAAGGACCAAGAGGGAGGGAAATGGAGGAAGTGTGTTTAAGTTTTGGAAGGCTGCAACTGTGTGTTTGCACTCCCTGGCGGGAGACACAACTCCAGATCTGATATGAGAGTTGTGGCTTTTAAACATCTGAGACCTGCTGTATCACCAGACCCTATCTTTGTTATTACAGCAGCTTTTTGTGTGTGAGAGAGAGAGAGAGAGAATGAGAGAGATATTCTCACACTTGAAAGAATTTGACAAATCACAGTCATCCTAAACAGGATTGTAGATAAATAACGAACACAGTAGACACAAATACACACCTGGGAGATTTGATGTGGGTATCGACACATTTTGTGCTTGTTTGTCCATTACATCAGTGAGTCCCAATCAGAGGTAAGTTTACACCAGCAGGTTTCACAGGGTACTACAAAACAAAACAAAAAAATACAAATTAATTGTATACTAAACAATTAGTTGTTTCAATAGATTAATTAAATCACAATATTTTCAATGAAAATAATGCAAAATGATGTGTACTGCAATGTATTCAAGTTTATATAAATTTATGTGGATGGCATGGCATTCATAGTAGATTGTCCTGATTTACACCCATCATTAATGTGTTTTCAAATTTCAGATCACAATCACCATACTTCATAATTAAGTTACACTGCAAATATCAAACATATGTTTTAGTGCTGTCAAACGATTAATCGCATCTGAAATAAAAGTTTTTGTTTACATAATATATGTGTGTGTACTGTACATATTTATTATGTATATATAAATACACACATACAGTATATTTTGAAAATATTTACATGTATTTACAAGTATATATTTATATTCATATAATTTAATTTATATATAAATACACGATTTAGAATTTTTCTGAAATATGTACATGCAAGTGTTTGTATATATATACATAATAAATATACACAGTGCACACACATATACTATGCGAACAAAAACTTTTATTTTGGATGCGATTAATCGCGATTAAATGTTTGACAGCACTAATATTTTTTTCAATGTTTTTGAAAGAAGTATTTTATGCTCAACAAGGATGCATTTATTTGTTTAGAAATACTGTAAAATCAGTAATATTGTGAAATATAATTTAAAATAACTGTTTTATATTTAAATGTAATTATTTTTGTGATTTTTTTTTTTACAACACTGTGCTATAGCGATTTGTTTGCATTGTTTAATTAATAATGTCCAATTACTAATCTAATTATTTTGCCAGATTGCACATCTTCACTTCTAAACCCTATTAAATCCTTTATTTTAAAAAGAAATATATAAACAAACAGAATATCTGTCTGTTTCTCACCCACAGTATTGATTATTTTTCAGTTGGGACTATTGATAATATAAATGATAATGCTAACCGATTACCACTATAATTTGAGTTAACACATTTTTGTATGTAATGTGATTATTCTATTAGTCACAAAAGTGCAGTATAACATGGTGTGGCTCCCTTCGTATAACCCATCTGAGCATGTTTATATACAGTCTGCTTAATTTCACACATTTTCGCCCAAAATCAGTGCAGAAAATGCTCAAAAAGGCCATTGACATGTCAATGGGGGAACATAAATAAAAAAAGACACTACATTAGAAGCCCCGTCTTCAACGAAAATACAAAACTTTTTACAAATCTGCTCTTGCTATGAACGGTGGAATTTACAGTAGTTATGATTACATGAAGCAAGGCAAACTTGATGAAACAAATGGTATTTTTGAGACCGTCAACAGTCTTGAAGACGCAGTCCAGGTCTAGCAGTCAATCTCACGAGTGGTCTCCTGTCCAGCGTCAGCTGAGTGAACGCAGTGCTGTGTCGTTTAAATGTCAGTGATAGACATCAAACCCAGTTCTTTCTCAAACTCCATCTGCTTCATACAGATGTCTCAATCAAGCCAGCAGCTGCGTGGTGTCTTACTGTCAGAGAAGGCCAGGGCTACACTTATACACGCTACTGTTTAGACACAGGAAGCGTACCTGCCATACGCCACATGCTACCTGACCTGCCCGTCTGCTGCCTGTCATTCAGCCCTCACACGGACCCTCAACACGCTAACGTGAGCCTCACACCCTCACACGCATACCCAGCAAACTCCTCCTCTAACACTAGTAATGCCTTCTGTCACAAAAAAATTGCTTCAATTGTTTAGAGAAAAAGCCAGAGGCAAATACATTTTAGTGTTATCAATTAAACTCATGTACTATCAGAGACAAAATAATGGTTTGTTGTGACATATTGCAGATGGTGTTGTGCTATGTGCTTATCACGAAACAGGTGATCACTTCTATGGTTTAAGTTATGTTTAAACAAGAATCTTTGTGGCAAAACTTAAATATCCTGATACTACTTTCTACAAACACATTATAAATGGATATGTTTGTCTTCTTTGTGCAAATAAGAGAACATAAATAGAAGAGAATACAATAGAAGATTGCAAAATCACGCAACACTTTCTGAAAAAAAGCACAGCAAACACAAACATCCATACAACAAAAAATATTAATAAATTAAAATAATGTTAATAATTCACAAAAAATTGTGAATGATTAATCAGCGCATGCTATTTTAAAAAGTAATAATTAAATAATAAATACAATAAAATATTGATAAGTCTTTTGCGGCAGAAAGGTGTCATCTTTGGTATCATGCAACTCATGACCTTAAAGGAATAGTTCAAATTAAATAAAAAAAAAAAAGTTTTAATTTTCAATCAAACTGTAAAAAGTACTGAGAAAATGTACAAAACTTTTACTCACCTAAAAGTCAAAATACTTACAAAAAGTATTCACATTTAATCATACTTAAGCGCATTTAAAAGTTGAAAAATTATACACTTTTTAAATCGACTTTGAAAACAAGAGGCAGTAGAGATTTTCTTAAACTTTGTAAAGAAACTGTCAAATATTATGGTTACATTTACATTGTTACATTGCTCTGACTATCCAAAACTCTAAGAAAAAGCTGATGTTAAAGTAAAGCAGACCGCATGAAACATTTCAGTAAATGATTTCAGTGTTTTAACATTTGAATATAGTGATTTTTAGACTAATCACGAACCACGTTTGCACTTGACAGTTACTATCAAAACCAATACTATGGTTTAAAGTCTTTACCTAAAAGGGATAGTTCAACCAAAATAAACATTGTGTCATCATTTAATCACCCTCGTAAGGGAGTAAAAGGTATTGTTATTACCTTGAGCAAAAGTATTTGGTTTTAACTTATAAAAAGTAGATTCCCCCAAAAAATACTTACAAATGTAGTGAAGTACTATAGTACTTCCAATACCTTACACCTCTGCAGTTCTGTAATTGAGAGAGAGAGAGGAGGAGAGAGAGAGAGAGAGGTGAGAGAGAGAGAGAGAGAGAGAGAGGAGAGATCCGAGAGGAGGAGAGAGAGAGAGGAGGACAGAGGAGAGAGAGAGAAGAGAGAGGAGAGAGAAAAGAGACTCCTTGACCTTCTGATGACACAATTCTTCAGTCTCTCAGGGCACGGTTGGACACTGGCTCCTTGTACATGTACACATAACAGGGCCAAACAGATGCTATTTCAGCCCAGAGGACAATACAAACACGCTGCTGACAAAACATACAAATGACCTGCATCATCTGACGGTGGGTGTACGTATACACTGCACGGCACGATCGCTGACCATATACAACTAATTTGTTAGCAAACACACACTTACAAAAAAAAAAAAAAAAATATATATTATATATATATATAGTCATCAGTGAAATGTGGTGGCACGTCTTCCTATTTTTCTCCATTATTTACAATGCTATAGAGGCACTGCTACCTGACCTTTTTTCTCTTGATTTTCACCATTATGTCGCTCAAATTCAGGCCATTGCCATACTGTTGGACCATAAATGAGAACATGATGAAATCAAGCAGCCAAAAAAAGATCACCAAGACTGCATTTATTTAATTAAAAATATGTAAAAACAGTAATATTGTGAAATATTATTATAATCTAAAATAACTGTCACATGATCCTTTAGAAATCATTCTCGTATTCTAAATTGGGTGTCACATTTCTACAACTGTACACACTGACAGGGATGTAGTTTAGTTCCGTAAGGCTTGGCTTTTTTTCAGGTTGATTAAAGATCCCGTGTTGATTTCGTTCAGAGTCGCACTGAATAGCGGACATAAAGCCGAGCCAGCAGCTCATCAAATGCGCCACACGATACCCACATTAAAGGTAATGTTTCTGCCACTCCATCTCGCATTGTTTTATTTTGCTCTCTGGCTTTAATGAATGTGACAGAATTACGCCGCTTTAAAACCGTCTGCTTTATTGTTCTATTTGTTTATCTATTTCTTATTTCCTCGTCTTCTCCCAGCTCTCATCTGTCATTCTTCGGTGCTTTCATTTTATTGGCCGCTCTGTAGAGCGGTACCGTTGATCGCTGCCCATTTTCGGATTAGGAGATTAAGTTATTCATCACTCACCGAGCTCCCTGCTGCGCCACTGCTATCAGGACACCGCCAAATCACAACATCTCAGCCAGCCATTTCAAAATAATTGAATGCACAATAATTTCCCTATTAATACATTTCTCATATTAGAGATTATGCATGAAACATCCACATTATCTGTGGCAGTGTTTTCCTTCTCTCTTTTTTTCCCCTGAGTGCCTGTGTTAATGTCTTGCTCCTCTCCAGTAAATCTAATAGACAGGATTGAATAGCTCACGCCAGGATGAAGGGATAGGTTACAGATAGCCTCCTCTTTTTTATTTATTCATTTTTTTCCTCTCCCTCCCTCTCCTTCTCTGGTGGAAGATGCAGAAGAAAATTAAAGAAAATCGATCATTTTCGAGGCGGGTGGCGAGGACGAGCTGTGACGGTTGCTACGCCAACAGTAACTCAGCCTCTCACAGCTGTCTCGTAGAACTTGTTGTGTCATTTTGCGGGATAAATTTATTGATTTTTTCATCTTTTAAGCATTAATTATACTGAATTCAAAATTTCACTGATTAAGTAGGGGGAATTCATTCAAGTGAAGGTGTGCTATGTCAGCGCACGTTAGCTCTGAAATTAATCATATGTTTTGTACATTGCACTCAACACACAGCAACACAAGGCATATCAATGGATGTGTCATATATGCACATATTAGCATGAGGACAGATCATTAAATCTGTTGTAGGCAGCCAATCAAAACGCCTCGGCACACCATTATGTCTTCATCATACTTCAGTGAATCGTGTTTTGCTTTGTTCTAAAAATAATCCTCTTCCACAGCAAGGACAGAGGTGGACTCACAACAGGGCTGGTCACAGTTAGAGATCCTCTTCAAACATCAAAGTGTGTTAATCACTTGTGTTAAATGTGCTCAAGCCTGTAGAAGTTGTGGAAGTGAGGCTATACTGTACACTGCAGCAGGGCGCATTGCAAGATCTATTATGGCAGGTAAATGTGTCTTAACGGCTAGAAGAGTGAAGGCGAAATATATGAAATCAACACAGAGAGCTTGTCTCACCATTATGAATCCTGTCTAATTATTCACCGCTCAGGAAAGACGGCTCTGAAGAGAGCTAAATTTGACATCTGAACAAACGAACACGTTCACTTTTAACTGAACAGAGACAAATGCACAGAGAAGATCGATCTATCTATCTATCTGTTTACATGTCTGTCTGCTAGGGCTGTCAAATTTTTTTTCGAACTTTGAACATTCATCGAATTTAAAATAAAAATCCACATTCGAATGCAAAAACATTGCATTCTAATTTTAGGTGTGTATTAAGGAGGCAGCCTTATCAGTGGCGCACGAGACGCGATGACGATGTAAGTGTCATTGCATTTTAATGTTTTTCATAGCTTATCCACTAGATGCGGCGCTGCTGTGTTGTTGATTACAAATATTGCGGGGAAAGCGAAATCAATGTGGAGAAGATCTTGTTTACATCAAAACTGAAACCAAGACGTTAACATAGAACACATATTTCCCACATTTTCTAGAGGGACATCTATCACCGTTGCACTCGCGTCTCGCACAAAAGAGCCGCATGTTTGGAAAGCCATGTAAAGTTAATGCAAGTTCAACTTTGAAAAAACATATCTCGAGACTTTATGGCGGGGTTTTCGTGTTTTTAAATGAAAAATGTACTCTCTGTGATTGGCTTTCGGCCCTTTGTATTAAACTATGAATACATACATGATGCTGTTTTGTTTATAGTTTTTTAAGCAACTTAATGAATTATAATTGGTTTGTAAACATTATTTTAAACATTATGCACTTTTTTTCACAGATAGTCATATATTATGCTTTGAAAAAACGTGCATTAGTAATATTTTGCTCCAATATTTTTGATATTGGAGAGAAGCCAAAAGCTTTTCTTCACCCTAACTGAAATTATGCATTTTAAATTCGAATATAATTCAAATTTTGATAATATTTAAGTACAAAATTCGAATTTAATGTTTCAGCCATTTTGACAGCCTTACTGTCTGTATGACTGCCTGTACCAAAAAAGGATAGGTAAATATACATTATAATTACTTGGATGTTTTCTTAAATAATTGTAACCTCAGTTGTAATTTAACTATAATAAACTGTATTTTTTCAAGTATAATGCATTAAAACACATGATCAGATTTTGTCTGTGAAAACGAAAGCATTATAACACTAACAGTGGTGTCTAAAGGTCCAAGATACAGAAATACCAAAATTGTAGGGAAATATATATATATATATATATTATGTGGTAGTATAAGAAGGAGTTGTACCCCATGGTATTAATAAAAATTTCCTTGTTTTTAATATAATTAGCTTACATAATATAAGTAGGACGATCGCGCAATATATGTACATGATCTCAATCATTTTTGTTGACGCAATATATCGCCCATTATATTTACTTAAAAATTAATGTCACCATGTTTGGTACATTCCACTTGCGCCTGTGTCTTTGCAGCTTCTCTCTACATAACGTGGTGTAGTCATGAGGTACTAGTTCAAATTTAAAAAATGCTTCTACAAAAAAAAATTTCATCTGCAGATATGGCCTTGTTTAGAGATCTGTGCCTTTGGATATGGACACGACTTTTTCAGCAATAGTGTGCAGCCTTAATTTACAGAGAAAAGAAGGTAAGGGAAAAATCTGTAGATGGATAAATCTCCATACAAGTTCTTTGTGCACTTTTCTTTTTTTCGTACTTGTTACTTTGCACTTTTTGTTAAAAAATGTTTATTTACTATTTATTCAGGTATATAATATTTTGATACTTAATTTCCATTATCTAAATATTCTTAAAAATTAAACGTTTGTAATTTGGAAGTGTGTAGGCCTTCTGTTATGCAGCTACCATTTGATTATCTATGCAGTGGTCATAAAATGGTGTGTAATAGGACAATGAATATCGCTTATCGCAATGATTCTGGGGCATATATCGCCACAACAAAAAGTGTTATCGTGATAGCCTAAATATAAGTATACTCTGTATTACATTTTTGATATATTTAATCTTTAAGAATGGCATGATTATGGGTCTGATAAGTAAGACTTAAACGCAATTCCAGTTGCTTAACAATCCCATGAATGTCTTTAACACTTTTGAGGAAGCACTGTAAATTTTAGTGCACAGCACAAATGTCAAATGTTATAAAATAGCATTTAAAAATGTCAACCTGTTGGAAGAAATGGTTCAGATTTGCAACTTAGATATAACAGATAAACAATAAGATTATTTAAAGCATTCTGAATATTTTAATGAAGCATTAAGTATCTCTGTGTATTATGCATTATATATAGAAAGTGTTTTCATAGAAGTGTACTTGAACACCCCCCCCCCCCCCCCCCCCTGAATGATGACTTGATTTGATTAATAGTAACACCATAAATAGACACATGATTTCACAGCGGGCAGAAAAATAAATAAATAAATAAGAAGATCTGTGAGGAAAGTGTGTTGGTGGAGCTACCCATTCCAGGTCTCAATGAACAGCTGCTCTCTCTGCACAGATGACACTCAAAATGCATTATAACCATTAATGAAAAAGTTAATGGGCCATTTTCTTACATATCAATTTACATTTTACAATTTGGGTACACAAATGATGTCTGCTACAGCGGGTCCTTAATATTTTGCTCAAGGAAACAGTTCTAATGTCTTTTGTGGACATCAAATGTAGTGAATAATGATGCGTCCATCGCATGCAAATAAGATGACAGTTGGAATGGGCTGATCAACAGTGCTCGCATAAAGAGGTTACAGACTGCCGTGTACCGCGCTCAGTTTCAAAAATGGCATCTACCATATCGCAGTGTGTCCATGTTTGCAAGCATATACACAAACCAATACGCTCAATTAAGATCAGCTCCCTTGTGTGCAACTAGCAAATTATCTATCACAAAGTATCCCAATTTTCTCACACTGCTGTACTGAATTTCATAAAACATGCAAACTTAATGCAAGCAGACATAGACCTTAGATGTACTGTACATTATAATAACATGTTGTTAACTCTTAAAGTTATTAATGCAATTAAATAGTCGGATAATTGGAGACCATTACGACTAAACTTGCGTGTCAGGACCGCTTCCCACGTATCGACTAGGACACGAAAAGTTCAGTAGGCTTTTTGATTTAAATGAATGGTTATTGTCATGGTGTAAAGAACAGAAATTGCTCTTTGTTAATAACTGGAATCTTTTCTGGGCGAGCGTCCTAGGCGGTTTCGCGCTGATGGTCTGCATCCCAGCACAGTCGGGGCAGAGCTCATGTCGGACAACATCTCCAGGACGCTGCGCTCCATGTGACTAGTAAGTCAAATCTCAAATAACTGCCCTGATGACTTGTGTTCTACCTGCTTAAATGACAGAAGTACTTGTGCTGTCCAATCTATAAAGACTGTGTCTGTTCCCCGAATAGTGAGGTCAAAATATAAATTTAATGCAGGATCTAGAAAAAAATCTGATCGTGATTAAACCAGAACAATTTAAAAATGAACAAAAAAACCATTTTTAACGTTGGGCTCCAAACATAGATCACTCTCACCCAAAGCAGTAGTGTAAATGAAAATGATCAAAGATATCGTTTGATGTACTCTGGCTGGGACGGAACCTGGCTAAAACTCTAATGATTATATTGGTCTAAATGATGTCTACTCACAAGCTAATGTTATAAGCCTGGTCGTGGTGGCGGTGGTGTTGCAACAATATATAGTGTTATTCTCAATGTTACTCAGAAGACAGGTTACAGGTTTAACTCATTTGAAATACTTTTGTTTAATGTTACACTGTCAGATATGCAAAAAAATATATATTGTATATTTTGCTCTGGCTACTGTGTATAGACCACCTGGGCCGTATACAGATTTCCTAAAAGATTTGCAGATTTCCTCTCAGACCTATTGATTACTGTTGATAAAGCGCTAATTGTCGGAGATTTTAATATTCACGTTGATAATACAAATGATGCATTAGGACTTGCGTTTACTGACCTAATAAACTCTTTTGGAGTCAAGCAAAACGTCACCGGGCCCACTCATCGTTTTAATCATACGCTAGATTTAATTATATCGCATGGAATTGATCTTACTGATATAGATATCGTACCTCAAAGCGATGATGCTACTGACCATTTCCTTGTATCGTCCATGCTCTGCGTATTACTGATATTAACTATATAGCTCCGCGTTATCGTCCGGGCAGAACTATTGTTCCAGCCACCAAAGACAGTTTCACAAATAACCTGCCTGATTTATCTTAACTGTTCTGTGTACCAATAAGTACACATGAATTAGACGAAATAACTAGCAACATGGGCTCTATCTTCTCTAATACATTAGAAGCTTTTGCCCCCATCAAATTGAAAAAGGTTTAGAGAAAAACGTACTGCGCCATGGTACAACAGTAATACCCATTCTCTCAAGAAAAAAACTCGTAGTCTTGAGCGCAAATGGAGAAAAACTAACTTGGAAGTTTTAGAATTGCGTGGAAAAACAGTATGTCCAGCGATAGACAGGCTCTAAAAGCTGCCAGGACAGAGCATATCCACAAACTCATGGAAAATAACCAAAACAATCCTAGGTTTTATTTAGCACAGTGGCTAGATTAACAAATATACAGATGCCATCCGATCTAAATATTCCCTCACAGTTTAATAGTCATGACTTTATGAATTTCTTCACTGATAAAAAACATCAGAAATACAATAACAAATGTAGATTCTACAGCGTATAATACTTTAGCTTCATTCATCGCACCAAAAGATAAACTGCAGTGCTTTACAGCTATAGGACAGGAAGAGCTAAATAAACTTATCACTGCATCTAAACCAACAACATGCCTGTTCGATCCTGTACCCACTAAATTACTAAAAGAATTGTTACCTGTAGCAGAAGAACCGCTTATCAATATTATTAACTCGTCGTTGTCTTTAGGTCACGTCCCCAAAACATTCAAGCTAGCTGGCGGTCATTTAAAAGCGGTTTATTAAGAAACCACAACTAGATCCTAGTGAACTGGCTAATTACAGACCCATCTCAAATCTTCCTTTTATGTCTAAAATTTTTAGAAAAAGTTGTGTCTGCTCAGTTGTGCTCCTTCCTGCAAAAAAATGATCTCTATGAAGAATTTCAGTCAGGTTTCAGGCCCCACCATAGCACAGAAACTGCACTTGTTAAAATTACAAAAATTACTTGCTTCTTGCGTCAGACCAAGGCGGTGTCTCATTGCTAGTTTTACTTGATATTAGTGCTGCATTCGATACTATAGATCATGACATACTCCTAGATCGATTACAAAACTAGACAGGTTAAAAAAGTCCTAAGGGGGCAGGCTTTAAGATGGTTTAGATCATACCTGTCCGATCGCTACCACATTGTTCATTTAAATGGGAGTCATCTCAATTATCACCAGTAGTATGGAGTGCCACAAGGATCTGTCTTAGGTCCTCTGCTATTTTCAGTATACATGTTACCCCTTGGTAAAATTATTAGAAAATTTGGCATTAGTTTCCATTGTTATGCTGATGTTACTCAACTATATATCTCAACAAGACCCGATGAAACTTCTAAATTATCTAAGCTAACGGTGTGTGTTAAAATGTAAAAGATTGGATGACCAATATTTTCTCCTATTAAATTTGAATAAGACAGAGATATTACTTATTGGAACAAAAAAACAGTACACAGAGTCTCTTGGATTACAATTTGCAACTAGAAGAATGTACTGTTACTTCCTCTACAGTCAAAAATCTGGGTGTTATAGTAGATAGCAACTTGTCTTTTGAAAATCTATTTCCCATGTTACAAAAACAGCATTCTCCATCTTAGAAACATTGCCAAGTTACGAACATGTTACCTGTTTCTGATGCAGAAAAACTATTTCATGCATTCATGACCTCTAGACTGGAATATTGTAATGCACTGCTAGGTGGTTGTCCTGCGTCTTCAATAAACAAGCTACAGGTGGTTCAAAATGCAGCGGCTAGAGTCCTTACAGGTCAAGAAAATATGATCATAGTACCCCAATTTTACAGTCTCTGCACTAGCTACCTATTAAGTTCCGTATCAGTTACAAAATATTATGAATTGCCTATAAGGCCCTTAATGGGTTAGCTTCTGCGTACCTAACTAGTTTCTACCACGCTACAATCCATCACGCTCCCTAAGGTAAAAAAAACTCTGGACTTTTGGGAGTACCAAGGATAGCAAAGTCCACTAAAGCAGGTAGAGCTTTTTAGCATTTGGCTCCCAAACACTGGAATAGCCTTCCTGATAACTTTCGGGGTTCAGACACACTCTCTCTGTTTAATCTAGATTAAAGACACATCTCTTGGCCAAGCATTCAAAAATAATGCATCTCATATCTTTTACTGCAGTCATAATCTTTTACCGCAGTTATATCTAATCAAATGCACATAATTATTCTTTAGTTTTGGTTAAACAAATAAATTTTGCTTGGCTGGAACAGCAGCTACGCTAATTATGTATGTATTTGTTTCTCTGTCTTTTGCCACGGGATTACCATCCCGTGGTAACTAGGATTTACACAAGCTGCAGTCTGGATCCAGAACACCTGAGAAAAGATACCAACCCCTCAGAGGACCTCAGATAATGCCAAACCTGAAACAACATACAGAACTAACCAAATTTTGCTATAAGTTTGATTGCATCATATAATTATTGCTGTTAATATTGTTCATCGTCTTTTTTATTACGTCTTATATTGATTTTTCCTTACTGCTGGTTCGTCTGGTCAGAGGAGAACCGGCCCCCGACTGAGCCTGGTTTCTCCAAAGGTTTTTTCTCCATTCTGTCACAGAAGTTTTGGTTCCTTGCCGCTGTCGCCACTGGCTTGCTTAGTTGGGGACACTAAATTTCCAGCTTTATCGTTGACATAATTGCAAAGATATTATTTAAACTGAACTAAGCTGGATGTTGACATCACTGAATTCAATGATTAACTGCTCTTTAACGGAAAATCGAGTGTTTACTTTTGTCATTTTGCATTATTGACACTATTTCCTAATTAATGCTGTTCAGTTGCAATCTGTATTGTTAAAAGCGCTATAAAAAATAAAGGTGACTTGACTTGACAAACTGAATTCAGTATATATTATTTTGATATAGGATTTGTTCAATTCTGTATAACTTGAATATATATATATATTATATATAAAGTATATATACTGTTAGAGATATAGATTATATATATATATAGATTATAGTAGATATATTATATATATATATATATCATGTCATGTTAGTTCCATGTTTATTTTAGTTTTTAGTTACCAATGTTGTTGTTTTTTTTTGTAATTTTACAACGTAAATTTATTTTAGTTTGTCGCCGTCAACATTTCTAGTTTTCATTAAGCTTTTCCATCTAATATTTATATTTTATATCATTACGAAAATATTAGTATAGTTAATAGTTCCGGCAGTTATTCTAGTAACTAAAACTAAAACCATGGGGGGAAAAAAACAAATTTCTGTTACTTCAAGTAAACATGAAATTAAAATGAAAATGGAACATTTTTGTCATACAATGTAAGTGTATGGACACCAGTGTTGTTTTGGACCCTACTGACTTTTATTGAATGGACAAAAATGGTTAAAATGTTTCTTCAAAATGTCATCTTTTGTGTCCTGCAGAAGCAAGCAAGCAAGTACAGTGAGTACAGTAAATGACGATAGAATTTTCATTTTGGCGGCGGGAAATCTTTCATTTAAATATATTAAAGGGACAGTTCACTCAAAAATGAATGTCATCATTTACTCAACCTCATATTGTTCCAAACCCGTAAGACCTTCGTTCATCTTCGAAACACAAATTAAATATATTTGTTGAAATCCGAGATCTCTGACCCTCCCATAGACAGCAAGGGTCCCTTGCTGTCTATGGGAGGGTCAGAGAGCTCTCGGATTTCATCAAAAATATCTTAATTTGTGTTCCGAAGATGAACGAAGGTCTTACGGGTTTGGAACAACATGAAGGTGAGTAATTAATGACATGAATTCATTTTGGGTGAACTATCCCTTTAAATATATACAATGCAGCACTATTTTAGGTCACTAAATGATGAGTAAATAAGATGGTTACGAAATTAGACGCATGTTTATTCACTGGTGTGTAAAACTACATAAGGTTTACACTTATGTGTATGTTAACAGCAGTCATTAAATGCAGTACAGTTGTATGGGATCTACTGGGGGGATCTGCTATCCCATCTCCTCCCAACACATTCCAACACGCTGAGCTCCCTTTCAACTGTACAGAAAATAATAATTTTCACCGTGGGGCGTCGTTCTCCATGCACCTCTCCCGTGCGATGCTAGCGCTTTCACGGATGTCGCGGTGGCGGTGGACCCGGGGGCCGGGGCGGCTGAGCGCAAGGGCTTATGGGTGTGAATATATGTATCAGTGCCATCTGCATGTGAAGTGAGAAAACACAGGGCAGAGAGCCAATCACACACCCACGCACACCTGAGGAAGGCGTCATCACTGCAGCCTATTGTTTTAGGGCACATTGCTGTACGTGTGAGGCACATGGGAATGCTGTCACACCTTTTAAACACAAAAAAATGCAAATCCGTTTTGTTTGATGTATTTTCAAGCTTTGCAGGTCATGTTCAAAATGCAGCTACGTGACATTGTTTGTGTGCGAGAGTATCCGAAAACACTGTATGTTAAGATACAACTCAATTCCCACTCCAACAATCGCTTTGATAAGCACTATAAGCGAACGACACCCACTGCTACAAGACGTATATTCGGTACTCTCCATATACATTAATGCAAATGAAAAGATGCCCGCAGGTTGACGTTCTCCCTCCTTTTTCCTCTCCTTTCTCATTATTCCACTACCTCGCATGTTGCCTCTCTTCTCATCTTACCTCCTCTACCAGCAGCAGTCCAAAGCAATGGCCAATAACACAGCATGCTGGAACAGATACCTGCAAAGTTAATATCATTAATCAATACCAATGGAATTGTGTGGAGGAACGCAGTCAAGTGAGCCTCCCAGCAGTACCAATCTCCCTCCCTTTAAACCTCATTTGCAAGCCCAAGATGGCCGCTCAGATGACTGGCAGCAAAGTTTTTCCAACAAATTTCATGGGGCATGAGCCAAAGATAATAGGTTTTCAGCCCAATGACAATCCAATTACGACGCCAATCAAAGCTGACTCCATGCAGGCTAATTATCAGCTTCAGCCGTCAGTTCAAATACTAACATACCACTTTTTATTTGAATAAAAATTCAGTTTCAAATCCAGGCAGGTCTCCCGTCCCTGATGAGCGGTGAGCAGCAGAGAAGCCTACCTTGGCGGTTGCTTCTGCGCTGATAACGAACGGCGGGGTTTCGTTTCAGCAGAACGGAACATCCTCTAAAATGTTAAGGGGTGGTTTCCTTGTGTCCTTGAATGTTATGAGGAGCTTATCTTCCAATGCGGTTTGAGGTAAATCAGACCTATCTAATTGAACGTTTATGTGTGATAGCCTACTAAATTAGTCCAATTAAGTTATCACTGATAGTGATTCGATGTGTGTGTTTCAAACATCAATACATTTCTATAATAGAACCTGTCAGTTTTGAAACGTATGTGAATAATAAGTAATAGCAATAAGCATATATCACATGTATGTACACAAATTTGACGCTTAAAATAGTTTTCTGAATGATGTGCTCGACAGCCATGTGGTTTATTGTTTAAATTGGAATGACACTTGCATATTTTCTTTTACCTCCAGAAAGGAAGCTTTGGACATTTGGATACATATTATATACAGCATATCTTCTCAGTCATCCAAGGCTACATTTCTGCAGTTAAAAGAAAATATGCAGTTGTCCTTCCAATTTAAACAATAAACCCAACAAGTGCACACTTGTCGACAATTCTTTGCAATCTACATGGAGTGCCTTTTTTGAAAACTAATATCTGAGAAATATCCTAATATCAATAATATCGTTTATACAGTGCCCGTAAGGTGACATGTTCGGTTCACTTAGTTTTGTCGTGGCCACGACATAATAACTCGTGGGAACGTGATAGTATGTCGTGGCCACGAGATCATTTTGTCGAGGTAACGCCATCCTTATGTCGTGGCCTCGAGATGCTATGTTAACGGACCGACATCCATTTCTCTTGGCCACGACTTCTTATGTTGAGGGAACGACATATTTTTCTTGTGGCCACGAGTTTAATGCGGAAACAAACCTGCGTGACCATAGAATAGATAAAACTATTTTATTAACATTAAACATTTAATTTAATATTTGTATATTATTATTATTACATTAACTTATTAGGGCTATATTTTTATATTTATTGTTTTATATGCTTATTTCCCCTTTCAATTTGTTTATCGCTTTACCTAGTTAAGGTTTTGTATAATTATGCTAGCATTTGCTAACCTACCATATAATTTGCAAATAAACGCCTGACAATTATGCCAATAAAGTTTTGACTTTATGATTGTATTTATGCCCATGTGTGATGATAAATGAGCATGTTGTGTTTTCATTTACAAATGAAACCACGTGAATGATTCTTTCATCAACGAAACATTTATAATTATGGTCTATTAATTAGCAGAAATAAAATGAAATGTTAAATTTAAACTGCATTCCAGCAAAAATTCCAGTCAGCATAATCAAAGCTTTATTGGCATGTCGAGCATTTACAGTAGGCTAATATTTACAAAAGTATTCAGCACATTAAGGAGATCGAAATGAAGGGAAAAAATGAATATAAACGAATATAAAAATACAACCAATAATAATAGGCTAAAAATAATAATATAATAATATACAAATATTACGGGAAAAAGACGATCAGTTAATGGACATACAAGACTGTAGGATGGATAAAAATGTTTTATATTATGCACTTTATGTAACATTCATGAAAAACTTCCAATTGAATGCTGACTATCGCACGTAATACAGCCCGGTAGCAAAGGCCTATGGTTAATATAATCATTTAATAATGTAATAATTTATATAATAAATAATATAATAATTTCTTAATTCAAAATAAAATATTAATGAATCCATCTCTGATAATCCCGGGTTGCTATGGTCACGCAGGTTTGTTTACACATTAAACTCATGGCCACAAGAAAAAATATGTTGTTCCCTCAACATAAGAAGTCGTGGCAACATAAGGATGTCGTTACCTCGACAAAATAATCTCGTGGCCACGACATAATATTACGTTCCCACGAGTTAATATGACGTTCCCTAAAACTAATATCTTGTGGCCATGACATATTATCACATTCCAAAAGTTTTAGGGCATGGCCACTGACAAAACCTAGTGGAACCGAACAGGTCACCTAAAGGGCACAGTACGTGAATATTATATGTAAAATTAAGTTATTTTAATAAGTGAAAGTATAAATAATAGTTTGTGGTAACACTTTAATTAAAACTCGATTAGTTAACTGAAAAATTATCTCAGTTAATGTTAATTTCAACATTTATTAATACATTATTGAACCAGAAAGTTTATATATCATTTAAGGGAGCTGAGATAACATGAACCGATGTAATATTTTATAAATCTTATTATAGATGAAATACATACTGTACAAATCTGGTAATGTTTGTAGAATTAACTAATATGAACTAATGGGACCTTATTGTAAAGTGTTACCACATATTTTAAAATGGTTAGTTCTTATTGTGATTCGAAGTTGTAAATAAAACAGATTGAGTACATTTTACAAGAAAATACTATTTCAGGTTTTCTACTTCAAAGTGTAACATTTGATTCAATGTTTTACTTTGTTTCGTTGTAATTTTCTAGCAACTTCTGAGTGCAAATAGTTTCTGCACCAATTTTTTCCAGTGTGTATGATCCGATAAAAATAAACTTTTGTTTTATGCCATTTTTGGTTTTATATATTTGAGGTGAATTTGTGATTGGCTAGTGAACGGCTGTTCCAGAATCCAGGATTATTTCTGAATCACAGCATTCACGCAGTACAATTTTGAGAGGATAACAGATACAGCGGTGTAAAAACAAAGGATCACGAGTGTGTGTCCGCGCCACTCTGAGATGTGCCGGGATGAAATGCACTGAGGATATGGAGGGCTGGCACAGACATGACATCTAATAATGTCTTTCCTCTACAAGTCTGTCCTGCTTGGGTTGGATTTAGAGGAGGTTTATCTCCTTCATATAACCCCCCTGCACCCAACACTCGCATTACACTCACACACACACACACAACACCACACACCCACCACACAAAAAACACACACTAACAAACAAAACCTGCATCAATAACACAAATGATTAAACATTCATGGCCTTTTGTAGGGAACATCTGCTCTATATAGAAGTCTAGCCTGAGGGACTGGGTGGAAAGAATCAGAAGGATTTTTCTCAAAGAAGCTCAAGGAAGCAATAAGATAATGCACAGTCCTGAAAAGAAAACACACATAGCAGAGTTTTTGTGCTTTTGTCTAGGTGAACGGACAAATCTGTGTGTTGTGTTTTTTTTTATATATGCCGTTTAAAGTCAAGAGACAGGAAGTTATTCAGAAACAAGTGGGAGGAAATGTACCACAACTTCAGTGTATTAAGAACAACTGCTGTGGTAAAACTTCTGGCAAACTTGTCTAATGCAAAACTGTATTTTATTGATTATTTTCCTATTAAAGCTGATAACTGACAAATAGGCAATATCATAGAGCTATACTATTTTATCTAGGTGGTGGAAATGAATCAAAATTAGAAGTTTTATGCATTCTAAGTAAATTTAGGCACTGCAACATCGTCATGTATTATGAAAAATTATGAAAAAAAAAACAATATTTTTCCTATTAAAAACTGCCATAGAATATAATGCAAATCCATCAATTTCAAGTAAGCCTAGAAACCTTTTAAAGGGACAGCAAAACCTTTTAAAGTGCCGGTCAAATCCAACATCACCTGATAAATATCCATGATATCTATAATATTGAAATATGATATATACATGCAAACAACACAAATTTGACAATGAGCTCAAATAAAAAGAGACATTTTTGCTTTAAATTATGTGGCTTCAGATACAAGACATGTCATACAAGCCAGAATAAGGGCCAATGAGGAAAAAAAACAAAAAACAGAACAATTTAGAATAAACCCAACACACCTCTGTTCCCAATTTAATCCTTTAGACATCATGTGACCGAACCGAGCAATATTTAGTTCAGTTGATGTATTCTGCACTTTAATGTTAAGCCATCTCTGTTTTTTTCCCTTTCAAATTTTCTGCCGTTTCCGTAAGCGTTTCCTATTGATTGCTTCTACCGACTATAAACCCACACAGAGCCACCCCATCTGAGAAATGATTATCTTTGATTATCTCTGAGTTTGTGGTTCAATAAATTCATGAAAATGTGAGGCCTTGCTGTGCTTCCCACCAGAGCCGCCGCACATAAGTCTCTCTCTCAGTCCTTCAATGTGTTATCACTGCTCTCTACACAAACTCCACACTTCTGAGGAGATTAATGACACATTGTCTGTGGAGATAACATCTGTCTCCACTGCTCCTGAAATATCAAGCTTAATAAATATATTTATGAGCCCTGCTCTCTATAGCACTAATGCAATCAGCCATTGCCGCTCATGCTGGCCCAAGACACAGAAAACCCATTGACTTATTTTGTAGCAAATTAGTCCAACACCTAATCGCTGAACCCTGCTCCGCTTTTTGAATTACGACTCTGAAACACCCATCCGCTCTGCAGCAACTGCAGTTTGAATTATATCAATTCGTAGACTTGCCGGTGTCCAGATTTCATTAGCAACACATTAACAACGCTTTACATCTATTACCATCCTGACATGTTCTATAAATAACCGGCATGGAAACAGAGTACTACCATTAAACTCACTAGTGTTACGGTAAAGAGATACATCATTAAAGCTGAACATGGGTCACGAACAATAGGCATAATTGACTTTCAAAGAAAAAGGTTAGAAGTATTCGTTGCGTGAATGTGGACGAGCCTTTTGTGGCAGTAGGGTTGCATCTTCAGAAAAATGCAACCTACAAACTTAAAAAAAAAAGTTATAAAAAATGTAAAATAATAAAAATATTAATGTGTTGAAAATAATAAAATGATAAAATAAATAAATTAAAAGTCATATGCACTGAAAATAACTAGTGCAGAAACAATGTTCACTCACAAATTGGTAGTAAATGTCACAAACAATTACAAAAAAATAGCCAAGTTCGCCCATTAAATTATTATAAGAATGCCCTGCACATTAAATTAAATTATGTGAAATTTGTAAGTAGAAAAACTGAAATTGTACTTTCTAGTAAAACAATCAACAATCAACTCCAATAATCTTTGTTTTATCTACTACTTTGTTTTTTTGGTTTTTTACATTATAGTGAGTAAATGATATCAGGTGTCAATGAATATTATGTGTCATAAATGAAAATAAAATAAAATAATAAAATGCTAAAACTAAACAGTCAAATGAGTTTGGAAAGACGTTACAGAGAGTAAATGATTTTGCAGAATTTGCATTTTTGGCTGAACTATCCTTTAAGTTCAAGGAGTACACAGCGAGGAGCCATTTGTTTCCAGGGTAAACATGTTTCCCCCTCCTCACCTCCATCCCACAGTCCCTAAACCTGACAGAGCAGTAGCCGAGAGCTACATGAGACACAGGATGCAGTACAAGGACAAATCCCCACCCACAAGGACAGGAAGAGGAAAGATGTGATTAACTCTTTATCATTGCGACTTTACAGTGGTATGAACATCGCTGCAATGCGATTTGCCCCCCGATCTGACGCCCCACTCTCCTGTTCTCTAAATATTAGTCTAATCTGAGATATGTGCCATAGCCGGAGGCAGGGGGAGGGTGGAGGGAGATAAGCCAAGAGGCTAAGCTAACAAAAATTAATAACTGTGATGGAGATCTGCCTGTTTAGCATAATTTCAGTGTGAAAAGCACCCTGACCCCCCAATGATACTCTTTATCTTGATTATTTTGAACAATGTGAAACAACATAATTTTGTTTACTACTTAACCTTTAGCAGTCAGGTGCTTCGCCAAATCTGACACTCCTGCAGCAACGTGCGAACGCTCAGAACTCGCTGTGTCAACGTACACCTCGTGCATTTTCTCTCTTTATCTCATGATAGGAAGTGATGTACACATACAGATCAGTTGGAAGCACCTTGATTATTAACCATGAATATTTCAGTCTCGTTATTGTGTTACACAGATCAAATACTGGATGGAAGTCATGTTGGAAATGTATTATTTGTAAATCAATAGTTTGCAATATAAGCTTTAATGAAACGATAGTTTGAGGTCTGTTTTTTTATGTTTTTGAAAGACGTTTCTACAGTTCATCAGGGCATTTATTTGATTAAAAATACAATAAAACAGTAATATTGTAAAATGTTAAGACAATTGAAAGCTGTTTTCTATTTTAATATATTTTAAAATACTATTTACTCCTGTGATGGCAAAGCTGAATTTTCCACAGCCATTAGTCCAGTCTTCAGTGTCATCTGATCTGATCCTTCAGAAATCATTTTAATAAGCTGATTTGGTGCTAAAGAAACATTCAATTATTATTATCGATGTTGAAAAATGTATCTAACAGGCCTACAGTAATACTTTTATTTTATTTTTATTCAACAAGGCCAGCTTATCTGTCAGATGATTTTGACCTAAATAAGCAATCAAGTGGGCATTCATGTTTAGTTTCAGACATCACTTCAAGGACTCTTTATAAAAAGATAAAATATCATGCAGGTCTTGCATGCTCTCACAAACATAACCTCTCAAGGTGTCAACACAGCCAAGTTATTTTATGAAAAGTAATTATATTTGCTTTCCTTAAAATTATAAAACGATTGTATGCATACCACCACACACACACACAAAGTTGCAAAACGTTTCATCTAAAGCATCTGCACCTTGTGAGAGAGATGGGCGAGCAGAGGCGGGGATGTTAACTGCTATGGTAACCAACCCCTGGGGACCGAGAACTCTCATCGGATCACCACCCAACATCTGGCTCTTAAATGTTCACGCATAAAAAAAAAATGAAAATGAAATGCACAAAAGAAAAAATAAATAAATAAAACAAGAGTGCTAATGATACACATGGATATTCGCCTTGCAGAGTTTACACTGCACATGTCCACACACAGACTTCCTAAAATGCACACAGAGCTTAAGCGAACTAACATTAAAAACATTATACAGTGCATAAACACAACAGGTTCAACTGCAAAAATGGACGGAAGCATGGCACTGATCCAGAGGTCAAATAGAGGCCATTAGCTAATCGATAATGACTGTGAAGAACAGTAAGACATTACATTTGCAGATTTACAAAATAATGACCCTCTTTCCATTTATGCTGGAACCATTATTACATTCAAAATCCAAGGCTATATATAAGCAGTATTTAGAAATGTTCTGTTTGGCATATTTATTATTATTTATTTATGATAATTTCACACAGGTGATTCTTTTAAGCCACTTGCTGAAATTATTAGCACAACAACCACAACAACAACTACTACTACTAATAATAATAATAACAATTATTATTATTGTTTATTTTTATGTTTTATTTCCACTTGACATTTATTTATTTATTTACTTACTCCTCATTAATTAATTCATTCATTCATTCAAAGTTTCAGACTTTCAAAATTCAAAGTTTAATTTTCCATTTGACCTTAATGGCAGAGAATAGTTAGTCCCAAAACTGCACGAAAGTATCATCAATGGCTACAATATACACTTTCATATCACTTCATAAAATAATGTTGTTTAATGTCTTTATGTATTTTACACACCGTAACTGAGAGGGCTTCAGAAAAATGGTCATAATTAACAAAATATTATCATGTACAAAATAGCCCTTAATTATGAGTGCAACTGAGTTTTCTACTTAAAGATACTTCTCTCTGATTAAGAGACCTGTTTAAGTAATTTACATCAACGTGAGTATTAAGTGACTCTCCCATCCCCCCAAACACTGATGAATTATGAACATATAAGCGGCCATGTTGAGACAGACATTCAAAACAATAAGACACACTAATGTGGAACACATCTGGCAGTACTAGTGATACAATGCTTCTTTTTTTTCTTCACAATAAGGGCTGATGGCGGTGCTCGCAGATTTAATATTCCATGCAAAGGAAAGAAACCTACTGAGAGTCTTGGCTCAAAATGAACAAAAAAAGTTCTTTGTTGAAAGTTGAAAATAGCATACTTCAGTCTGACCCCTGGTATTGTCTACTGTCCACTAAAAACAATTCACAGCCTTGACTGAGCAAGAGTGACGGTGCACAGACAGAGGCATTCAGGTGGAAATGACCTAAAATGTCAATTAGCAAATTATCATTGGCTTTAAAGAGAATGGGATCTTTTCTTTCTTTTTCTTTTTTCTAAACTGTCTGACAACCCTATCCCCTGAGACCATTACAGAGTGATTTTTGAGGTATTGTATTCATAAGGGGTTTCCAGTAATTGGATTAAATTGGTTCCAGAATGTAGCAATTTATATTGTAATATCCCATTACTTCTAATACTGTTCTTAATTAATTAGGTCTCTTTTTTCTTGATGTATAAGTTAGCTACTACAGGAAGCTGGGTTAAGTTTGTCCCCTTGCCCCTCTTTCTCCTCCCCATCCTCATCCTCATCATCCCTCTGCATTCTGAATATCTAAGGTTGGTTGGTTGCTGAGATTCTAGTAAATGTGGTAAAGCGATTGATCATGTCACTGCTAATCCATTTTTCAAGTCTAAAAAACATATAGACAGATTGTTCTTCAAGATATATTCAAGACACAACCTGAAAACAACCAAACAGAACAAAAATACAACGCATATGTGCACTGCAAATCAAAAGCACAACCTGCAACCTTTAAAATAAGTGTTTGATCCATGATTTGTTATCATTGTCTCTTTGCTTCATGTTCTGGGGTTCCATTTTAATTTATGAAAGCCATTCTGCTTCGCCTAAAGGTTGCCTAAACGAATACAATGTTCAGACAATTTCCATATGCAAATATGCTTTAATTAAGTCAATTAAATAATTTCTATTTTTTCCATTGCAGAGCCTCCAGGCTCAGTGTGTGGCTACATAACACAATCGCTTTCTTTGGAAGATGAAAAGCAAGTGATGGGTTGCGAGATGAAAGTGGCAGACAGGAACAGAAAAACATTACACTGACAATGACAGTCAGACCGCACAAAGTCAGTATGTATTGCTATTTATTGCAGCAGTCAGAACAATTAAATAGATTTTAATTACATCTAAATCTTTTTATCACACCAGCCATCCTTTAACCCTGACACAATTCTTTACCATTATGTCCATAAAAGGCATAAGGCTATGAAAATGAAGTTGCCACAAAAGCATGTTAGTATAATAGTAATTATCATTATTTGGCTTGCTTACATACATGCATGCATACTATAGGTAAAAATGTTTTTTTTTTTTTTTGTTTTTATATAGATTATATTTTTGAACAGAAGTTCTTTCTATGCTCTTAAACATGCATATATTTGAACATAAACTCAAACCCAAAGAGAGAATATACCATGTTAAAATAACAGTTTACTTTATAATTACTATCAAATGGATAATTTTTCAGCAGCCATTACTCCAGTCTTCAGTGTCAGAAATTATTCTAATATGTTGATCTTGTGCTTGAGAAACATTTCTTATTATCAAAGTTGTTTCATGACAAAAGTTTGTGATCATTCAAACAACTGGGGTAAGATTATTATCGTAAAAAAAAAGTAATAATAATAAAATAAAAGTATACTTTTATTAAGCAAGGACAACTGAACTGATCAAAAGAGACAGCAAAGGCATTTATAATGCTATAAAAATGTATATTTAAAATGAAAGCTGTTCTTTATCAATTTCTATTCAAAGAATTTTGAAAAAAACCTTTGACCTTTTTTTTCATACTTTTACATACATACACATATGCATAAAATTATAATCTGTAAATAAATCATAGTAATTATATACATTTCAAAATATACAGATGTTATCTAATAAACAGAACGGAAGAAAACAAGATTATATAAAAATCAACAAATAAATAAAAGAATAAAGTACATTGGCTTTGTTTCCAGTCACTATGTTCATGAATAATTGCACAACTTGGGTCACATGAGAGCTACCTAACAAGCTGTCACTTCAAAGAAACACTCAATATTACATAAAGCCATGCTACTGCGTGCTTATTCTATTAGCATGAATGCTAAGATGACATCTGAACAAAGGAGCGCGCGGCAGCACTCGTATGCAAGCTGCAACGAGAGAACGAACCCGTGTATTCTTCCCATCAGCCAAACAAATACACACTCACAATGGAAAATAAAAGAATAGCTTTTAAAATCTCATCAGAAACTCAAGCAAGATGGACAGAATTTACATCACTCCAGTGGCCCTTTAATTTGGTTTCTGCTATACAACCCTGCCTTAAATTACATAGAGTGTAATGAAAAATCGTTTGGTGCTTTGATTATATTATTCAAACATACAGAGTCTGCATTTCAGGAAACTAAATCTCGTTTTGCCTAGTGTAATAATTAAAAACGCAATCTTGCCAGTGACTATTAGAATCAGCAGGGACCTGGGGATATGATATTATATTTAGGCCACGACAAATTTATATTGTGATTCTAACAAAAACCTGTCAAAAATTAAACCAAAACTAAAATACTGTGGCCTAAAGGATATCAATACAGTATTGTACACGTACATGAAAAGGGTTGAGTTTCCTCGTCTGTGAGACAGCTGAGCCCTTGGGCTTCGGCAACCACAAGGTGGCATCTTCCTTCCTGAAGGAGACTTCTGTTTCATGTCTGATCTGAGGAGGATGCACACATACAGCATCCTAAAAGCAGGTGGGATGTGTGTGTATGTGTGTGTGTGTCATGAGCTCAGTGTGCTCATGACTAACCTGCGTATATTTAATGAGCAATACCATCATCTAACTCTCTCTCTCTTGTTAAACAGACTATAACCACTGTCAGTCAGCAGCACTCATTCCTCCATAGAAAAACATGAGAGAGCTTAAATGGGACGGTATATGTGCATAAGTACAATAGGGAGAGGTAACCAGAATAGCGACACAGAATGAGAGATCTTGCATTACGGTTAAACGTTAAATATTATAGAGCTTGGAGAAAATAAATAAATAAAGTTAAAAAGTAAAGTGAAGTAAATTTGTGATTCAGTTTACTCTTATGTTCCGTTTCTCATAGAAACCAAAATTATTTTAAAAGCTCTGAAAATATACTTAACATTTAAGTATCAGGTTGATACTTCATGACTTTTCCTAATCTTATGAGAAATGATGAAACAAAATTTCAAAGATGATAAATGCTTTAAACGTCCTCCATAAGAAATGTTACATTACTTATGTTTGGGGTCTCAGAGACCTATCAAATAAAATATTAAAAATTTAATTAATTTCTGCATGCTAAATCTCTCTGACTGGCGTTAACGTACTGTATTAGAGATACACTCCCGACAGTTGTTCGTTTAGATTTGATCATCTTATATCATCTTTATCATCCACAATGTGTTTTTTTTTCTTCTGCGGCCAAACTGACCATCAGAAACAATGGTTTTCATTGATAAGGAACCTATTTAAAACAGAAAAAAGAGGTTAATTTTAAAATAACTACTACCAACATTTTTTGTATATTTTTATACCATATATTAAAAAATAAATAAATTAAAAAAATTAAAAAAAATTATATATATATATCTTGCCCAAAATGATTCACTCAAAATAGAAAACATACATAATCTGCGCACACACACAAAAAACGAAAACAAGGGAAAATGGACATGAAAAAAAGAAAAACCACATGATGAGGTCACAAGAAGGTCCACTGGCATGAATAATTTCTACCAGTTGTTTTGCATCCGCAGATCAGACGGATATTGTTTTGCGTTTCCCTCTTTTTCCACAACTGCTCTTTCAGCGCTGACAGCTACAGGGAACATGACTATCAGTGAGAGAGAAAGCATGTGAGAAAGAGAGAGAATGCAGCGGAGGCTACTGACTACTCCTGAAGTCCATTATCTTCACCTCCGGCTCACACTCTCTCCTCACCTGTTCATTTCTTCCCGCCATTTGCCATATGGAGGAGCAGTGCACACTGAGTAAACAGTTCCATTTCCATCGACGGCAGGTCATTACAGGACGTGTTCATTTTCCTTTTCACAGGCTGGCTTTAGCAGCTGCACCTTCACTGATTCTATAGGTGCAATTAAACATCTGCTTGGCATAATTGATTAATATGATCCAAGCGCCAAACATTGTGGACGTGGCTGGTGGGAAATGTGTTCATATTTTTTCTCATTTATTCAATTGTGTCGGATTTAAGTCCAATGTAAAATTGCATGCATAATAAAAATTTCTATTAATCCTAATAGCTATCTCGCTCACTGACATGAACATTACTTATTTATTTATTGGTTTGTTTGTGTGTTTATTTATTAATTAATTATAAAATATACATTTAAATATATTTAAATATATATACACACACAGATATTGTTGTTGTTGTTGTTAATAATAATAATAAATGTCAATTTCTATTGAAAGATTCCTTATTACATTAATATTTTTATTAAACCGTTTAATTATAGGTTTGCTTTATCATATTTGGAGAGAAAGAATATCACATTCACTTTTCCAATCCTGAGTGAGGCTAAAAGTTCAAATCCGTCGTTTAGCCTTGGTCAAATGGTCAACAACAAAATTATTTCCTGTCACGCTCCAGAGTTTAAGTCTAGTCAGCCAATATGATCTTCATTTATTTATAACCAAATACAAAATGAGCCAGAATAAAATGCAGACTGATGGGGACACATCTGTATCAAAATAATACTAAGCCGACTTAACAACACAATTTACCTCAAGAACGGTTTTTGCTTTTGCTTGCGTTTGAAGAAACAGCATGTTCTTGATTATCAGCTTCAGTGTGAAGCCGTTCATGTAAATAGGTCCACATCTTGGGAAGCTAATATGCAAAGAAGCCCTGTCCCGTGTGTCAGGATCTGTGGAACAAGGAGATTAATGGAATCCTAAAAGTGTAAATTATAGCCTTTACCCGCTGCAGCGTGGAGAGGAGGGCCGACAGCCCCCAGGGAGGCTCCCCACAAAGCAATTCCACCAGCTCCACACATGCAGATCTCCAATACACAGAGGTGAAGGCCAATTTCCCTCTAGTCTCACTTCTTTATTTATTTCCACAGATAGACTGGCTGGACACATCTACATATCCACGTGATGGTAACATAACGTGCTGGCAGCGGGGGGTGTGGAGGTTCGGCAAGGACAGTGGATTCCACTGTACAACTCTAAACCTCAGACTGGACCAAGAAACAAAATGATGATGAATTACTCATCAATTGTCACATAAAAAATAAATAAAAATAAAGAACATTTAAAAAAATCTAAATCAAAACAGACCCTATTTACTTTATATTTTATTAGGTTCCTGATCTAAAGGCCTGTTCACACCAAGAATGATAACTTTACAGATAACAATAACAATGACTATATTAGCATCCACACCATTCATGATACGTTTTTGTTTTATTGTGCATGTAAGTGACCACGCTCACCATGTTTAGGATCATCTGCCAATTTAAGTTGCTTCGATTCAGAAATGGATTCTGATTGGCTGTCAATGTTTTCATCATTCATCAGCTGGAATTTTTTGTTTTTAAATGGATTCCAATGATATTGTTCCACTGGGCTGTTATTGTTAGCTGTGGTGAGGGTTCCGCTATTCTTTTGATTCTATAACAATTTTTAAAACTATATCTTTATCGTTATAGTTATCATCCTTGGTGTAAACAGATCTTAATGATCTGGGTATATCAATCTAAAAAAAAAAAATTATAATCTTTGATAAAAAAAAAAAAGAAGTAACTTGTCTGTTAGGGATGATAAATCTATATCAGTACCATATCAGTTATTGCATCAGACAACATTGAATATTTAGTTGAATATGCATATTTTCCTTTATTTTAAAATGTAGACTACATTTGTCGTTATCTGGCACTTAAGTGAAATTAACATTAATATTTAAATATTAAAGTTAACATTTAAAAACACTTAATGTTTTTATAATAGTAATTAACATAATAATGTTAACCAATAGTCTTTTCGCATTGTTTAATTAACAAAATCATTGAGATCATCTGGCATATAACTCCACTTTTTTACCTTTCAATCAATTCCTGATTGATAAAATCATCATACACGTTAAACATCCAGTTTTACATCACAGAAGAAAAACAGGTTGCCAAATGGCAATTTACAATGACTTTAAATCTGAAAATGAGCATTATCCCAGAAAATACTAAGGAAAAATACTGCACATGTTGTGTCATGTCGGCTACATGAGCCAATGACATGGATTGCTCTATCATGGACGCTCACACACAAAACATGCAAAGCTATTCACATGAGACCATTTTATGGTCTGACGGAGAGGAGGAGAAACCACCACAACAACAAAAAAACTCAAAACAAAAAAAGAGAAAGAACCTCTCAGAATTGCAGCTGACAGGAGGGCACCTCAGGACAGAAAGCCATAATTATAAACACCTTGTATTGTATGTATTATAATGGAGTGATGTGTGTCTGACGGATGAAAACATTTCAGATTTTTTTCTTGTTTTCTTTCTTTCTTCCTTCCTTCCTCAGATCTGGCAACACCACTGTCCTCCGCACCCCCCACTCCCCCCAACTCTCCCTTTTTACTATTCATTGAGATACAATCGCCGGTTGGCACTTCTCCAGTGTTAGATGCATTTGAATAATACATGACCTGCCCTTTCGCTGACATCACGGTGCCAGAGCTCCAACAAGGTATGAATCTTATTCTATATACACTTCCAATGTTCAGCTGTTCACAATCTATACTGTCAACAATTTATCACAGGATTCAGAGTGGCGCTGCCAAGTTATCAGAGTGGTCGGCGGCCGTGTATGATCTAGTCGGAGCATCTGGCTCTTCACTGCTCGTGACATTAGCCCAGACAAGAGAATCAGTGGACTATTGAATGCAATTACAGTAAGCAAGACAGACAATAAAGATTGATAGGGCTTTTTCATTTTATCACACAAGGAAACATAACGGCGGTGAGGCTTCGCCTTCAACTGCCTGCATCTAATAATGATTGAGGGTGTGCCATGGTGTGGGCAAGACGAGAGGTGAGAGAGAGAGAGAGAGAGAGAAAGAGCAAATACACAATGGGGCTCTGCCCTTTTATCTATGCACATGCATCACGGACAAAAGCACACACACATAACGTGCACATATGCACTCACGTTCACATGCAAAATGCAAACAGAAGGTATACGCATGCAAACACACCCACATGAATGCGTGTGTGTGTGAGTGGACACCTTCTGTTTGGACTTTCCGAGTTTGTGCGAGAGCCTCTGTGAATTATTGCATTCTGAGGATTTTAAAGGAGAGAAAAGCCCTCGACGTGCCCGTGCTCGGTTAATGATGAATATTTACACGACATCGATCACATTTTTCCAAGCAATCTCAATGATTAAGAGGGGAGAGAGTCACCATGCATATTTAAACAATGCGAGAGATAATAAATGAGCCCTTTCAATACAATCAACAACCTCAGGCAAAACAGAGGAAAAACATCACAAGAGAAAATATCTCGGCTGTTGACCACGCTGAAAGGCCAAAAAGACCCCCATCTAAGAGCTCGGATACATATTCATACCGCAGCCTTGTTGCATTTAAACAAAGCGTGTTTGGAACGGAGCGTGTTTACCGAAACGCGAAACTGACAGGTCACATTAAAATGACCTGACAAGATTCTGAAAGGTGACTATCGGGGCAAAACGCATTATGAATTGCAGTTTTCAACTGGACTTACATGCAAACATGACAAATGTTTAATTCCTTGAAAGAGAGTGGGGGAAAAAAAAGCCATTTTCTGCGAGACACTGTGGAGATGACATGTCAACGCAAGGCTGTTCTATTATTTGCTTGAGTAATCATAACAATACAACATGCTTTCCTCCAAGAGTTAATTGCAATGTGGAGGAACAGGCCAATGCAAGCAATTCTATATTTGCACGAACGTGTTGGTTTGCTGCTTTTCTCTTGAGATAAGAGAAAATTTCTAATTTTAACATAATATGTGATACATATTGATATATCATTAGCTATTCTAGTAAAACCGAGCTTCATACTGGCTATGGCATGGATACTGTCAAAATTAGAACTGTCGATTGATTTAAAATTGTAATCATGTTAATGACATGCTAATGAATCAAAAAATATTTTCTGAAAAAAAAGCCCCTAAATTAGGATAATTATTGTGGAAGACAATTAAACCATTCAATAAACACTACAAACAGGGACTAAAGCTATTTTGAAAGAAATCATTGAAAACATTTTTTTTCTAAGTAATTCATGTTGTGTTCTGCAGAACAAATTTATTTATAGGTTTAGAAAAAGATGAGGGTGAGTAAATGACAATTTTTGTGTTTAACTTGCTATCACTGCAAACAAGGAAATGCATCAATGTGGTAGTTGATGCCTTGAATTGCTGCGAGTGCATGGAAAAAAATTTAGATTTTATTTAGCTATCATTAATCACACTAAATTAGCATGTTAAATTAACAGCCCAAATGTTTATACATATATATGTTTGGTGGACTATGTGTCTCTGCTTAAAAATTACACCCAATTACACAAGTAAACCACTAAACAAAGTTCTCTGTAGTCAAAGTTTGCATCTAAAAGGTGGTTTGGAGGGTGTGTGTGTGTGTGTGTGTGTGTGTGTGTGTGTCAGAGCCTGACAGCTGAGGATATTTGCATGCACACACAGTTTCACATGCAGTCACACAGGCAAGCTGCTGGGCTCTTATCACCTCAGATAAGGCCTGACTGGCCTTTTACCTAGGGGAGCCAGGTCTAATCTGAAAAAGCCTGTCACTAACAAAGAGAGATCCCTTCCTCAAGGATAGCAAGGCTAAAGTGAAACCCAACTTTGCTCCTCTGCCTCTTTACTTCCTTTTATCTGCCCCTTCATTTGGGTCCAGACTTATTACACCTGTAATGCAACACTTTCACAACCACTCCATCACCCATGGATATTGTCCCTCTTGCCCTTACTGTCTGATAAGTGCAAATGAATGGCCAAATAAATATTGACAAACTGTTTATATTTTCTATCTTTTTCTCTCGTTCCCCACTGGATTTACTTTGTCTGCACCCTGGCAGTTATTACAATAAGTAATAATACTCTCTGCTTCTTACGTGTGCATCTGCTTTCATCAAAGATAAAAGCTTGAGTTTAATCCAAGGATAATATGTCCGTCACGTTTATTCACCTGCAAAAAAATAAAAAATGAGTACAAACAGTCAGTGATTGTTAAATCTATCAAACCCACAGCCATTTATCAAGACACCTACAGTGAGATTAAACAGGAATATAGAAATATATTCGCTGTTAATGATGGTGGCGGCATATAAAAAAAGAAAGACACACAAACAGGACATAACAGTAAAGCAAATTGTTTGCATGATAAAAGAGCGCCCATATTCTCTAAAGGTAAGCAGTTCTGTTAACACACAAACTCTGACTTCCAGTAGTGGAGCTTTGTTAAGATTCATATCGGCAAATGTCAAAAAGAATTAAAAAGATAACTGTCATTCAGAATGGGCTACAGCACTCTGACATATTGCTCATAGACAGGGAAGATAAGGCAGACCCCAGCCTCCTGTTTCTCAGTCAGAACCCACTGCGTTTGCCGCACATCCAAAGAGCTAATTCCCCCGCTCATATGAATATGCCATTTTCATACTGCCAAGATGATGAATCCATGAACTGTACGTCACTGTTAGCCGGCCCCACCAAAAATGCCATATTAATGTCAAATGAGATATAACGATTTAGATTTGTCAGATTGCCCAGTGTCAGTCCACATCCATCCTGTGAGCTGGTGGAGATTTCCCATCAGACACTGAGAAGAAGAACAGATAGCACACCTCTCTGTGTTGGCCTGCTCTCAATGGAGGCAAAGGGGCAAAAGTAGTTATTCCAACTACCCTGTTCACTGTAGCTAATCAGGAGTAACAGAATAAAAAAAAATACATACATTTAATGTTATATCTAGAAATGAAATATGGATATTAAAGTAACCCACAGTAATTAAGGAGACCAGAGGCGATTGCAATAGTTTTCTTCAAAACTCACAGACTACTGTAAATCTACTCTTCTGTTGGTATGAATGTGTTAAAATTACTTTTTTTTTTATCAGCATTTTCCCTAAACTATCTGCTACTCCTAACTATGAATTATAGCAGAGACATTGCAATTAAGATCACACATCAAAAATTATCAAAATTGTATAATTTGGTAACTCTTTAGAATAGGGACATATTCTAACTAATTACCTTGTTGATTATTAGCATGCCTATTATTAACATAATGGCTGTTTATTAGTACCTATAAAGCACATATTCTGCATGACCATATCACACACAATCCAAAACACACACTACCTAACTACCTAACAATAAGGCATATTAGGATTTACGGCGGCAAAAGTCGTATAGTTAATAGTTTGTTAACAGTGAGAATTGGACCTTAAAATAAACTGTGGCCATTAATTCTCTTGAATAGTTGTCATTTTTATACAGTGCCAATTCTTCAGGCTTTGAGGAATAATAAAAACAAAAGGGTTGCACTTTATTTTACAGTACGTGTACTTGCATGTACTTACAGTGTACCTACCTAAGAAAGTTATGTGTAATACCTGGTAACTACATGGGGTAGGGTTAGGTTAAGGGCTAAGTTCAGGGTTAGTACCTAGTTATTACCCAGTTATTGCAATTACTATAATAAGTACATAGTATGTACATAAGGAACAGGACTGTTAAATGTAGCTACCAACAACAGAGTTTACCTACATCTCATAAATTTGACAATTCTTTTTTCTTCTCAAAATATTGAGCACCTTACATTCTAAAAAATCCTGGGTTATTTTTTTTAACCAAATGCTGGGTTGAGCCTTTTTTGGGTTATTTTTTCAGTGGTTGGGTAGTTTTTGTGTTACCCAGCTCCTGGGTCAAATGTAACAACCCAGTGTTTGGATTGTTTTGCAGCTCCTGGGTCAGACAAAACAACCCAATGTTTGGGTAGTTTTTATATTACTCAGATCCTAGGTCAGACGTAACCCAGCGGTTGAGTTATTTATCGCGGGGATTTTGAGTCTTCTCTTCACGAGAGAGCAGTTCTAAGCGCCATCGAATTGATGCATTTCTTCGTTAAAATACAGGTTTGTGTACATTTTACTTTATAAAATGTTTACTGTGCTGTATATCGTTCAATTTTGTGCAGAGCAACATACAGGCGCGCGGTGTGACTCACCTTTAAGGAGTGTCGCGGTCTTTTCGCGTGATGGAAAAGCCTGATGCTTTGCATTTAATAAACGATTTTATTAATAAAAATACAGAATATAATACTTTGGATGTTAAAACTTGTCCTCGGAACTGTTTATTGGCAGGTTATGGAGTCACAGCATTTTCGGCTAGATGAAAAACCCAGTCTTATTAGCAGTGGTCCCCGCCGCACATCAGAGAACCATCGACGATAATGTGGAAGCCGAATAACAGCAGACTGGTCGTCACAACGTGATTACGTCTGTTTACTGTTGAATTTTTTCCTAATGTTTGTTACACGAGTTTTTAGAATATAGGCAATATGGTAATAGCTTATTAAAAACTGTATACACATGCTGTAAATGATGACTAAAGGAAGTTATCATGCACACCAGTGGTTGTGTGGAGTATTTTAGAAAAGGATTTAAATTAATCTGTAAACATTATTTAATGTTCATGAATAACAACATAAGCTAGGTAATTAGAAAAAGAATAAACCCATTAGCTTGGTTAAACTAAACACCCAATTCTGCGCGGTAAATTTAACCCAGATGGGTTCTGTCCTATATTACCCCAGCCCTTGGTACTACCACCCAAATTGGGTTGTTTTTAACCCAGTGTTTTTAGAGTGTAAAATCAACTACATATCATTTATCATCAACTATATATTTTATTCATTAAACATTTTGAAGATACATTGTTGAATACAAATTTTTGTCTTAAAAGTAGTGTTATAATTGCCTCTGACCTCACAGCCATAATCAAATCCTGTATAGCAGCTTAAAAAAGGAAGAAAAAAAACATGCAAGAACTATTTTCACTCAGAAATTGCTAGTAAATTTTACAATAATTGCAAAGAAACTGCAACACATTAAATTAAAGAAATTGTATTTTCTTGTACAGTGTCCCCCCCCAATTTACTTCAAAAACAATTTTTGAGCATTAGTCTTGGCATCTGTCATTCATGTTAACGTCTAACCGACTACCTACTGATAAAACATTTGAGATTCAAAGACATCAAAAGCTTAGATAAAAGAGGAAAACTACTGAATATCACCAACCCCCTAAAATAAATTAATGAAAAAATATAATCTGAGATTTCTGACAAAGTGAATTGATGAGGGAAAGGAATTTCTTCAATCCAGCTTATGTGTGACTGAAGACAAAGTTGCCCCCTATTAAAATCACCTGCCTGCTGATACAGTTCACGTGTATTTTCCTCCTCTGTTTACTGTGCTACATTACAGTTTAATAAATAGCTCACAGAGGTCAAGAAGAGAGGGTTCCCTGCCCAGCCCAGAGCACAAGGCAGAGAAAAAACAAGCTTCCAGCATTTTAAAGGTCATTAATGAAGCAGAGAAGAGCTGTTTAGCATACCGTATGCTCCCTCTTTAACAACATCATCAGCTTAACAGGTTCAAACTACAATGCCTCAGCTCCAAGATACAATCTCCGATAGCAATTAAGCAGGAAACGTGCAATTTGCTGAAGAAAAAAAAAAAAAGTCAATACCTATTATTGGATCTGCATACTAAAGAAGTAAGTTTCTGCTAGACTATCTGCACCAGCAATCACAAGCCCTTGAACTGAGATGTATTTCACTTAACAGTGATTCTCAACCAGGAGTACCTCAAAATGCATGTAAGAGGTACTTGGAAAGATTTTCATTCATAAAAAAATTAAAACATTTCTACAGTGTATATATCATCTATAACTCTACCATTTATTTTAGAGAGAGTAAGTAAACTGCATTTTTATGTTATTTTGAAATAGTAGTCTTGTAAAAATCTTAAAGGGGTCATATGATGTTGCTAAAAAGAACATTATTTTGTGTATTTGGTGTAATGAAATGTGTTTGAGGTTTCCACATACTGTACATTATTGTTTCTCCTCTATGCCCCGCCTTTCTGAAACGCATCGATTTTTTACAAGCTCATCGGTCTGAAAAGCAAGGTGTGTTGTGATTGGCCAGCTATCCAGTGCGTTATGATTGGCTGAATACCTCAAGTGTGTGACGGAAATGTTACGCCCCCTACCATACTGTGATGATGCCCTGTCAGGCCGGAGCGATGATTCAAAAACATGAAAACCCATTATAAACGAGGCATTCGTTGCATCCAGTGGGGACATAATTATGGATTATAATGACTTATACTGTCTTTTCACGCCACGTAAACATAAAACCATGTCTGCATTTGTGATCGGAGAAATGACAAACAACAAGCCCTACTCTCTACTGCCCAAAAACCTCGCTTTAAATATAAAAAAACATATACACCTCTTTTATCTAAAAGACGTACTTACAGTCCCCCCCTTATGAGTCCAAACAGCCGGGGCATATGTAGTCTACTCCTCCCAGGGCATCAAGACCACCAGTCCGTCCATAAATGCTGCTGCACACATCTGAATATTTGGGTTGAAGTGTTCTGGAACAGTGTTGTAAATACAACTTAACCACTGATTTCTAGTCGTGTCCATTTTTGGAAGGCCAAACAAAGTAGTTTCGCTTTCACAACGAAACACAGCTTCACACACGGCAGCCTAGAGTGAGCAGAGGCCGGGGGCCTAGAGTGAGGAACAGCCGATAGCAAAAGTGCAAGGGCGGACGGGCTATGAGACGGCGCGGCCTGCAGGATTCGACAAAGGAGCGTCCTGGAACAAGGCTTGCTTCAACCCATAGTGACGACTGCGGGCTGGACTCCGCTTCTTCCACGGTGAAAGCCGATCTGGTGATGCACAGCGGAAATGTTGTTGTATTTCCTCAGCAACCAGCACGGATCAGCTCCAGGCATGACGAAGCAGTTATCGTCCTCTTTTGGAAGACCAAACAAAGTAGTTTTGCTTTCACAATGAAACACACAGCGCCTTCACAACTTGGTGACGGCAAAAACAATACTACAGCGAGAATAAAAGTTACGCCTTCTTTCTTTGCGTGACCATTTGGGCGGCGTTATGCAAATCTTCCCACATAGTGACGTAGATATGTGGGGGCGTGTTAGAACGAGCCATTTTAGGTAGGCGTGGCTGACTCAACTTTTATAAAGAATAACTATTTGGATTTGAGACTTTAGTCTTTGCAATTTTACATATCTTCTTTGTGCACCAAGAGCTTGTAACAATCAAAAGAGAACAGAAAAATTTAAATCGCTTCATATGACCCCTTTAACATCCCACATGTCAATACTCTTTATTAAACCGATGACCTTTCATTCATGCCCTTGGTTAAAAATATATTAATAAATAAACCCCTCTGCAGTGTGTAAGGAATCATATCCTCAGTGTGTATGTGGGTTTTGCTTTCCGTGATGTTGTCCAGTATGCTGTCTACAATTCTCTTAACATAATCTCCATGGTGATTGATTCACTGGGTCATTGCCTAGACCTCTCCTCTTCACCCATAGAGCAGTGCACACGTATAACATTTACCACCTGTGGCATTGGAGGGGAGCGTGTACCACCATGGACACATTCCATTATTCATTCAACTTCTCAAGCCTTGTGATGGTCCCTCTCAGATGACTCTTTTGAATAGGGCCACCACTGATTTAAAAGAGTGTTTATGTATAACACACACTCAAGCATTCATATATGACACTCAGATTCATACTCTAACCTCTGTTGCCTTGAGAAATATTAACTGTGTATGCAGCCACAAGGGCAACACACAGTGCTGACAGGTAAGTGGATTTTTTTCTTCCCTTCTTGTTCTTAAGACAGTTCAAAGTAAATGACAAAAACACATTGATTGTGGGAAAGTTCAGGGAAAAGGTCACCCAAAAATTAAAATTCTGTTATTATCTGCTCATTCACAAGTTGATCCAAACCCATATGATTTTTTAGATAAAGGAGAATAGAAAATGAAGGGAAAAAATAAAAAACCTGTTAATTGATTAACTGTAAGTTATCTTGTTACATTATTTGCTGTGAAAACAGTAAATGGTTTAACATTGCATTACATGTCATTTTTCTGTAAAATACTGTTAAATGTATGGTTTTGCAAGTAAAAGTAAAAGAACTTACAGTATCTTATTGCATTCCCACATATTCAAACTTTGAGCATCGTAATGGAAATAAATATTTTTCACATCACAGTAAAATCATAATCTGTTCATCACACAAAGCTATCATATGGCATCAGAAAACTTGAAAAATAGTGCACAAATCATACAATGTTTTGTCTGTTCAAAATTCTGAATCCCCATTCTTTTTTTCTGCTATTGAGTTTTAAAAGGAAGAAAGTCATGTTGGATTAAATAAACATTAAGAGTGAATAAATGAAGACATAAATTTTATTTTTGGGTGAACAATCCCTTTAACTCCTAAGACTCTGCGGCCTGTTCTGAAAATAAACAGTATAGTCAACCCAATGCATGTCATTTCCTTAAGTGCTGATGACTAACAAGGCTTAAATCCATTCTAATATGAATGTTGCTATTAATGTCTTAATTAAAGATGTAAATACCAGCCCCACTTCAAAAAATCAGGCCAGACATCAGAATTAAATATGTGGCAGAGGAGCGAACGGGACGCCATGTTGGAGGAGATGCCCAATGAAAGAGAATTAGAAAGGAGCTGACCCAAATATCATCTCACCAACAGAGGAATCGTGTTATGCTAAGTAGGCCATAAAGGTACTTAAAGATTATGCAAAATTCTCTTTTAATGGATGACATGGAGAAATGAAAGACAGGCAAATCTCCAGGCGAGGGAAAGGTAACCGCCCCTTACGTCTCAACGTGTGTGTGGTGACAGCCACAGGGCATGAAAGGAGTTGTGATGAGGTACATAAAGGCAGGTGGGGATAAAGAGAGCTGGGGCATTTTGGTAAGAAATTATTAAAGGTTTTGTAAAAGCTGATATTTCTAAGAATTCATATAGATATTCATCAATACAAGTTAGAGGATATATTCCATACGAAAACAATATGAAAACGCACATGACAGCTTGTAAATCAATTAAATCTTTAAAACAGTAGGCTATAACAGACTACATACATAAAACGTTTGAGCAAGTAAAAGGCCTTCTAAGTGTAAATATGCAAAAATAAAATTTTTATACAAATTAAAAAAAAGTAAAAATGAAAAATTCAGTTAGTGGACTGAAGCTACTTAGGTTTCCATGATTATCCATAAATAATTAAAAAATGTGAGTGTTAAATATGATACATCAGGCTTTTGAGGAGCATTTATTTGTTAAAACACCCCCCCAAGGGTATCTGTTTTGTATTGCATTATAGTTTTGTCCCCAATATAAAAATAATTACTTTGATCATTTAAATATCATCTTACTAAGATATATTATTGGGAGATATATAGAGACAACTGATATTTACATGCATTTTAACTATCAATCAGATGACAGAAGGTATGATACATACAATAGGTTTTTCAGTACAGTTTTGATTATGTTGAAAATGTATAAGCCATAGAAATGTGTGTATCAAATGTGACCCTGGACCACAAAACCGGTCTTAAGTCGCTGGGGTATATTTGTAGCAATAGCCAAAAATACACTGTATGGGTCAAAATTATTGATTTTTCTTTTATGCCAAAAATCATTAGGATATTAAGTAAAGATCATGTTCCATGAAAATATTTTGTAAATTTCCTACTGTAAATATATTAAAACTTAATTTTTGTTTAGTAATATGCATTGCTAAGAACTTAATTTGGACAACTTTAAAGGCGATTTTCTCAATATTTTGATTTTTTTTGCACCCTCAGATTCCAGATTTTCAAATAGTTGTATATTGTCCTATCCTAACAAACCATACATCAAAGGAGAGCTTATTTATTCAGCTTTCAGATGATGTATAAATCTCAATTTCGAAAAATTGACCCTTATGACTGGTTTTGTGTTCCAGGGTCACAAATATGAGAAGTATGCTTTATTGTAAGTACAATTATGCTTGTGTTTATATTTTAGACCTTTGTGATATTTATGTACGGCACACACACAATGAGAAACCATGTCCATCCAGTGTCCTTCTCCCCACCTCTCTCTCAATCAGACCTCTCCCACAGGTACACACATACACACAACACAAGCAGCAGTGGGGCAGCGGTGAGGCCCTTGTGGAACCCATGCACCGTGAACCCTGAATTTTATGACTTCATTATTTTCCTTCCCCGCAACGCTCGCTTTCATTTGAGCAAGACTCCACGTTGGTATAATGAGAGTGCTATAAAAACGTTGCTTTAAAAGGGTTTGCATACTCTCCCATTCTCAGCTCAACCCTTCAGCAAGCATATGGCAGGTAATCAGGTCGGCAATCACAGTACCCATAATACGTGCTGCATGATTTCAGCATTGTGCTATTATCCATCTGTTTCTGCACGGAGACACATGAACCTTCCTGTGAGAGGTCAGTGCTTTCATGGCACTCCTGGATCCTCAAAGCTTTCCAGCCTTCTTCCTAGGAAGCGGTACTCCTGATTTCATATGGACTCTGGAATTTTTTATTTTTTTTTCCATCTTCCTGGATAATTCCCTGACAAAGGCACACTTACAGTCTGTATGTTTATCTATCTACCTCTTTATCTACATATCCATCCATCCATCCATATTCCCATCTACTCATTCATGTAATCATCCACCCATCCATCTATCTACCCATCTTGTGGCGCCCCTTATTCTATGTAAAAGCCTTGAAAATATGAAACTGCCTGAACATAGTGTAAGATCCACTTGATTCTGACAAAGGATATCTTATTTATGATTTGATTGTTCTTAGTTCAGCACAAGATCAATGCTTCTGTCTTTGAATTGGTCTACAGTGTTCTAAATGCCGTAGTCTGAAATTGCACATTGCCATTTTCGAGTACAAGAATACATACTGTACAAGGACCAATATGTGATACAGCAGACAAGTGCATGCATGAGGTCAGATCGATAGATGAGCCATATGTCATCATGCATGCACACACTCTATCTCTCCCTCTCACACACACACACACACTTCTATCATGCTGTGCATGCTCCATACATTTTAAAGGCATATTGAATGTACATTAAGTTACATTACACAGGAGGAAAGTATCAAAGACATCTTTGCCAAGGGAAATAAGACCGAAATTGGTCAAGATGTCCAATAAAAATAATTGCCCTGAAGAAATCTTTATAGTTCACTTTTTTGTATGTGGTGTATAAACGATATGTGCAGTGGTCTTAAAAAAAAAAAAGAGCTTTGAAAACCTAGAACCATAGAATTCTCTAGACAGCTTTACTAAAGAAGAGTGGCAAGAAAAGCTACTATCTTTTGTTTGAATGACTTTATTGGGTTGTAAAATCAAAGTGGAGGTGAAAAGTCAAAACGGAGAGGTAACGAAAGAACTGGTAAAAATCCCTTTTCCTGGAATGGGGGGGGGGAAATACAGCCTTCATATCAAGGCAAGAAATATGATTCAAACACAAAAGACACTCCAAATCAGAATAAAATACAATAGGCTTTAGACCAAGACAAGACGATAAAACCTTCTATAAGAAGAAGTTGCTGTCAAGTTGCTGATGACAACTTAACCCTGGATCTGGCAGCAAGAATGGAAACAATTACCTCCAGCTCCACACTAGCTTTGAACTTGTCCCTCTACACATTTTTGTGGTACAGTCCTTTTCCATTCTGTTTCAACAGTACACCATGCCTCCATCTTATGTTGTATCCATTTGTATGAATTTCAGATGTAAGAATAAACAATTTTAGTAACTATGCCAACCAACAGACATAATAATGCTAGGCTTGACTGATGTTGGCTAAAAAGTCAATTAGCTACGGTCTTGTATGTTATACCCATATTCAAGAGTAAATCCAAAGTGTCTGAACATCTTACACAAACTCACCTGCTAATGATATATGGCGGCATGGTGAAGTAAACAAATGTTAACATACTTTATAGACAACAGCCAACATCAAAACAGTTGAGGACTATGAAAAGGGCATTTGAACTTAACATTTTTTTTGTGTAAAGAAATGAATACCTGCATTCAGCAAGAACACATTAAATTGATCAAAAGTGACAGTAAAAACATTTTATAATATTACAAAAAAATATATTTTTTATGTGTGACCCTGGACCACAAAACCAGTCATAAGTAGTACAAGTATGTTTGTAGCGATAGCCAAAAATATATTGTATATGTCAAAATGATCGATTTTTCTTTTATTTTAAAAGATCATTAGGGTATTAAGTAAAGATCATGTTCCAAGAAGATATTTTGTAAAGTTCTTACTGTAAATCTCAAATATCAAAACTTAATTTTAGATTAGTAATATGCATTGCTAAGAACTTAATTTGGACAACTTTCAAGGCGATTTTCTCATATTATTTTTTTTTGCACCCTCAAATTTCAGATTTTCAAATAGATGTATCTCAGTCAAATATTGTCCTATCCTAACAACCCACCCATACATCAATGGAAAGCTTATTTATTTAGCTGTTTAGCTTTTTTTGTTGGCCCTTATGACCGGTTTTGTGTTCCAGGGTCATATGATGAGCATAAGAGACTTCTATCAACCATTTGATCAACATTAGCACAGGTTAAGAACATTTCAAAGAGGTCTCAGTTTCAGACTTCTGAAAAACATCGCCCAATTCTTAGAATTTTTCATATTTAAAATTCACTTTAAATGAAAATGTGTCTGATTTAAAAGTTTAAAATCATAATAGGGAATGTCAATACCTCCCTTCAAACAGCAGCCCTGCCTTTCTGCATCCATGTGTTTGAGGAAGGAAGCTCACAAATCTTTATTTAGAGATGTGTGATTATCCCTTTCTCTCTCTCAGAGTGCATTAGAATGCACTGAGAGCAGTCATCCCTTCCTCTCCTCTCCTCAATCTCTCTCCATGCTGAAGGCCTTGTTTGTACAGCTCTCAGCCCAAATCCATTATTACTTCCTAAACTGACAAATCATTTCAACAAATACAATCTCCCTCTCCTTGCGCTGGCTGATAAGATAAATGCTGAAGTCGAGAGAGGACTGAAACAGAGGTAGAGGTTCATATTTCAATTTGCAAAGCACCTCGCTCTGAATCTTAATTTAGAAGCAATAAGACAGACAACGTGCTAAAAAAAACCCTGAGGATTAACGTCCCAGTGAGAGACAAAAGTCTTATCTAACTCCTGATGACAAAAAAAGTGAGCAAATTTTACCTCATAAAATTATTTATTTATTTTTATAATAACACTAATAATAATGGCCATAATAAAATACAGAGTCTATGGACCCTTTTCACAAGACTGTGATGACGCGTTTAACGGTCATCAGCATTGTAAATCCTCGAAAGTTTTTCATATTTGTATTTTTTTTTTAATGTATGTACATTTATAACACTATTCTTTGTATTACCGTATTGACCTGAATATAAGACAATGTTTTTTTCTTGGAAATACATCTGAAAAAACACGGTCGTCTTATATTCAGGGTCTAGACTTTGACATGTCAATAATACACCCACAAAAATAGGTGGCGCCAAATACGCATAAAGCGAGTGTGCCATGAAATACATAATGTAATGCATGTTGTAAAGATCGCGAGTAAAAGCAAAAGAAAAAGAAAACCTTACAGCTGCATGAGTCGTGACTGTCACGTTTGCCTGATGGGACCAAAACTCCCTTTGTGATTTTAAAACATAAGACAATACCCAGATTTGAAGACTACAGTAAGATTTAACTTCTACTGTTAATAAGACTTTGGTAGGCTACTATTAGATGGATAGCCTAAATGTCCTAATTCAGATGGACTACCTGTTGTTGTTTTTTTTTATGATATATCAAAAAGTGTATATTTTTAAAATGTGATTGTTGGTACATTTTACTAGTTTTTACCATACTTTCAACAAAAATTAAATAGGAAAAATCTGCAATATGAAAAATGTAGCGAATTTAGCTCACAAAGGAAATATGAATAATTAACCAAAGAATATATTAAATTATCATTTAGATCCGCTGTAGATATTTAGCTGACTTCTCAGGGTCAACTGTCTTGTCAATTTTAAGAATGTTAATTTCCTGGTTAAAGGAAATAATTTTCTTACTGTACAATTCTATAAGTTTGTTACGTAAATCCGCATGATTATTGACTCCGGTTATGAGTAAACAATGAACACGTCTAGTGTGATACAAGTAAGGTTTTATTACCTACATAAACACTTAAAATAGTCTAACATACTACTTAAACACATTAAGCCGGTCTAACATAAACATACACACACACACACATACATTACAGTTGGTATAGGAAAGGGGTTAAAGTTTAACTCAGCACAGAAAGAGGCATAAAGAAAGAACAAAAACAAATGGATGGTATGGAAACACTTTGCAGTATATGCAACAGATCAAAGGCTTCAGGGATACGTCAGATTCTGAGTTCAACCACACCTTTGTAAAAAGGTGCAAATGAAACCTAATGTATCAATTAATAAGACTAAATTTGATACTTAGCGAGTCTCGGCGGTCTGAAAGAGATTCCTGATGCAAAACTTAAAGCTTCCCGTAGATCTTTGCTAAATTCGGGTCGATGAGAAGAACCAGTTTGAGTCAGTGTTACTTGATGAATGGAAATGACTAGGCCGAAGAAAAGGCCTGGCACAAATGCTTTGGTATCCTGAAGCGTTTTCTCACATCATCTTTGCTTCTGACTGAACCACCGACAGGACGGGTCACATGGAGTGTGGCCTTTAAAGTCGGAGAAGATCCCCGCCTCTCAAGATGGCTTATCATGAGCAAAGGGAAATTTCCGAGCGGGATTTGGTAGGAGGTGGCAAGTGCTGGAGGGTTTACGACCCTTTGTCTCTAAGCGTGGTAATTTGCAAATGGACTTGAATCTAAATTACTAAAGATTCTCAGGAGCCTAATATATATTGCTTATGTACCAATATATAATATACACGCTGGTTTCGATCATACAAAGGCAAATTCATAGATACTAAACAAGGTAAGATTACATATAGGGAAAAGGGATGATCAGGAATGGGTCCACTCACAAGCATACTAAAATAGTCTAAAAATATCAAAGACAAAATACACAATGACACTAATATACTCAATGGCCTGAAGAAATAAGTGTGTTCATTCAAATAACGGTTTTCCAATGAATTAACTAGAACACAGTCCATTTCTACTCTGCGTTTCCTTGGGGGACAGCAGGGATTTCCCTGACTACATACTTTTGGCAATAAAACCAGTGATATCAGCGTTGGTTGTCATGCAACAAAGAAGCCTGTTCGACTTCCGGGGGTGTTACGCATTCCGGGGGGAAGGTTTCATGGGTCCTCATATGGCTTGTTAACTGATGTTACAGAGTATTTGTCATATAAAAAGAGAAAATAGTGTGTTGGATTGTCCAGACGGTACAAAAAATAATTGAAGACAAATGTGTTTTACTGAGAAAAAACAAGATTTGGTTTTTAAAAAGCCTTTTTCCAAAAGGTAAATCTGGAAAAAGGGGGGTTGTCTTATATTCAGGCCAATACGGTATATCACATTTGCCATCAAATTACAAAAAAAAAAGTTAATGCTAATGCGAGGGTGTTTCTAATGCAGCATCTATGGGAGGGACGGTAAATTTGACATTGTTCTCTCTTCTGACAGCCGTTGTCAGTCTCTCTCAATTTTTTTTCCTTTTATTGAAAGTCATGAAAACTCTATCGTGGAGTTTTTCTTTTGCTATATGAGCAAATGGGAATGCAAAAAATATATTTGTGGTACTCTCCCATTCACTGCTATTCAAGTTAACCCAACTATGACGACTTCCGCTGCTGGGAAACCCGGAAATGTGAAAAAGACCTCGGCTTCTGTCATTCCCCATAAGCCTGTGTTTGTTTTAACTGTGACCAATAAAAAAGGTCATAATTAATACCCCAACACAGACACTGATAAACAATTCCAAATTGCCACCATAATCAAATGATGCAAACATCTATGAGTAACAAAAGTTCACAGCCACAACTGACAATTTCTTAATTGTATTCAGTCATTCATGGAAATTTTATTAACATGGAGCTGATGTATCCTGCCCTTCCTCTGTCACAACACCAGGGATCTAATTTCATTATTTTCCACAAGATTTGCTTGACTACTGCCATGATTTTAATGCCGGTGCAGTCCAGATGTTTATGCTATTTAAATTAGGAGGCAAAGCCTGTTGGGTAAACATAATTAAAGAAAGTTTAGGTTTTTTTTCTCTTGCCCTCTCTTTGTCTCTTCGCCTCCGTCTTCGTAAGTTTACTTCATTAGGCAACTTTCATTTAAATCCTGATGCCACATGGCCCTCCCATAAAGCACAGTCCTCCGCAGATCTGTGAACGGCTCACGGCGCCGTGAAGGAGCCTTATGCACATCAGCGCACCCGCAACGCAGGCACGACAGCAGGCTGGCGAGAGGGGTCAAGGTCTCTGGGTCCACAGAGGGAGGAATATTAGGTGCTAGTGTTTACATGTTTGCTGTTCTGCCATGAAAACAAACCATGCAAAATACTGACATAAACTAACAGTATATCTAAATAGATATGGCTGAAAATACAGCAATTTTAGTTTTTTGGGGGGTTTTAAGTGGTTGAAACACCTTTATCTAAAGCAGTTTCCACATTTAAGCTTGATTAATTACCTTGAATGAATGTGTTTATTTGTTTATTTGTCATAATATACACAAACACTACTAAAACATTTTTTTTAAACTGAAATAAAAGTTTAGTTTAACTTGATGTACTAAAATAAATACACCTAAAACTGAAATAAAAGTAATAAAACCTATTTATAGGCATTAAAACTATATGTAACCCTGGACCACAAAACCAAGTCGCTGGGGTATATTTGTAGCAATAGCCAACAATACATTGTATGGGTCAAAATTGTTGATTTTTTTTATGCCAAAATTCATTAGGATATTAAGTAAAAATCATGTTCCATGAAGATATTTTGTAAATTTCCTACCGTAAAATATATCACCACACAACCGCTTCAAACTTTTGATTAGTAATATGCATTGCTAAGAAACTTCATTTGGACAACTTTAAAGTGATTTTTCTCAATATTTAGATGTTTTTGCACCCTCAAATTCCAGATTTTCAAAAAGTTGTTTCTCAGCCAAATATTGTCACATCCTAACACACCATACGCCAATGGAAAGCTTATTTATTCAGCTTTCAGATGATATAAGATGATATTTTCAGGTATAAATCTCAATTTCAAAACATTGACCCTTATGACTGGTTTTGTGGTCCAGGGTCACATATAGGCATACAAATGTATAGGCGCACACACACACACACACAACACACACACAAAAAAATAAAAATAAATAAAAACAAATACAAAAAATTACTAAAACATTAAAATAAAAATGGAAAATACAAAAAAGTCATTCAAAATATTACCCAAAATTATAATGTCATTGATACTAAAATAACACTGATTTGCAAAGTAAAAAAAAAAGAAGATAATAAATAAATAAACAACACACACACCCATTGATGAGGCTGCCAATAAAGTTTGAAAATAACAGGACAAACCAGCATATACGTCAAAATTGTTCAAATATGACAAATATATAAATCACGTAATTAATGAATGATGGCCTGTGTTGAGCATACATAGGCTAATTAAATTAAACAAAAAGAGAGAGAGAGATAATTTCCTTATATGGGTGAACTGTTCCGTACAGAGATGACAGGGACTAGGGACAGAAACCATTACATAAGCATCATAGCAGGGCAGATACAGATTATGAACCCTGCTTTGATAATTCATATAAAAGCCAGCATTCCTCATCACTCATACACACGCATACAGTCTAGATGATGTTGAGCATTCTGCTGCTAAAGCAGCTCCGGCATTCTAATTTCAATGACTTGTGAACCCTCACCGTGCATTAGTTTAAAAGTATCACTGAGGTCTAAGCTGGTGATGAGAGCATTATTTCTCCCGTTTAGCGAATACTAATCAGCCGTCCTAAAGCGTGAGCGAACGTGTCTGTGTGTGCGCGCAGAGGAGTGAAAGAAATTATATCACTTATGTCAGAGTGCTAATAGGCCCAGCCACACTCCAAATTTAATTTCATAAGCCACTGTTCTTGATTTTTTCCCCCCTTTTCAGATTAGTGGCTAACAATCTATTACAGGCAACATCACAGACAGTGTAATACAAGAGGTCATTACAAGATTACGTAAACTCCAGACTTGCATTACCATTCCACATCCATTTACATGATTATTACAGCAGAAATTAGAGTGTGATTAGAGGGCCCAGTAGCCTTTGCTCTCCGCAGACACATCTGGGCACACAGCAGAGGGGGACTGACCATTTGTGCCAAGGATTTATAGAAGGATGTCCGCATTTGTTTTGTCAGCATGATCGCAGCAGCGCCTCGGTCATAAAACCAGTCATTCTGCTCACACTTCCCCACTGCGGGCCAAACTGTTCATTTCGCATATTTGATATAAACACCTATTCTTTCCCGGAGCCACGACGAGGAGAACAAAACTCCTCCGCTGGCGCCATACGTCCGTTTATAAGTATGCAGAGCGCGGAACGTTCGCCATACTTTAGTGCACATGAGCTGAGTAGCTGTCAAAATTACAACAGGCATCTCAAGTAATTATGCAGATTTATGCAAAACATTAACAAGAAGAATTAAAAGCACAAATGAGGTGGCTACACTTGAATTGTTAAGATTATGAATAATTACCATGAATCTTTTTTGCTCTTAATATAACTTGTTTTCGATAAACAAAGCCTTAATTATCAGAATACTTCTGAGAATATCGGTGACCTTCATTAATCTTACAAAACAAGTCTCTGGTGAGCGGCAGCTGAGGAGGCCTGCTCTCGCACTGAGTACACAAATAACAAAAGCGGCGTATGCTAACTAGCCACTTCAGAGAGCCGAGCGTGCGACCAGGTATATCTTACAGCTCAGCCACGGATGCACAATCATGCCAGGCGACTCTGCCTTTCCATCTGGGACTCCCTCATTCCAGCTACTCATTAATTACAGCCACATTTCTCACCCCATCACCCTTCTCTTCTCAATATGAGAGATCTGTTTTCGTCCCCAAACTCTGCTGCGAGTGGAATTGTTTCGGAGCTTCCCTTTTGGACGTCGGTGGTTGACTGCTGGCCGCTCACCCCGACCCTCCCCAGATTCGTCTGTGGCGAAGGAGCAGATCTTCACCTCCGCCGCTGTGGCGTGTCACAACGGCCTGTCAATCAATGCGTACCTGGCAGGTTTCTCGTCCACCCACTCAGTCTCTCCGAACAGACTGAAGGTCCATTCGTCCAACCCCTACCACACCACTCTTCCTTTTCACGCTCTCCAGCTCCTCCACCCCTCCATCTGTGCATCACATACTCTCCTTGTAGCTCACAGACCATGAGGATGGGGCTCACTGGCATAGAAACCTGCTCCATAACCCTCCCGCCAAAGCACAATCAACAAATCTCTGACAAATAATGCATGTCAATGAATCAGCTGTTTGATGGACATCATCCATTCTTTCCTTTTTTTTTTTTTTGCATTTGTCTCTTTATAAGACAGATATTGTGGAGGGAACTGGTCATAAATTAGATTTTTAAATGATACTATACAATAATATATGTAAATATACCATACACGCTGTATATAAAATATATCTGTAAAATATTTGTATATATCATTATACCCTTTTATTCAATGCTTTTTGAACCCTCCATTTGGCATAATAACAGCTCTGAGTTTTCTCCTATAATGTCTGATGAGGATAGAGAGCACCTGACAAGAGATCCGAGACAATTCCTTCATCCAGAATCTCTCCAGACCCTTCAGATTCCCAGCTCCATGATGGTGCTTCTTCTCTTCAGTTCACCCACTCATTTTCTACAGGGTTCAGGTCAGAGGACTGGAATGGCCATAGCAGAAGCTTGGTTTTGTGCCCAGTGACCCATTTTTGTGTTGTTTTTAAGGTTTGTTTTTGGATTATTGTCCGATTGGAAGATCCAAACATGGCCCATTATAACATTTCTAATAGAGTCAGTCACTTTTTGAATTTTTATCTGTTGGTATTTGATAGAATCAAAGATGCAATGTATCTAAACAAGATGTCCAGGACCACCAGCAGAAATATAGGCCCACAACATTAAAAATACAGCAGTATATTTCATTGTACACATGGGGTCCTTTTTATCCCTGTGTGCACCAAACCCATCTTGAGTGTTTGCTGCTAAAAAGCTCATTTTTTTAGTTAAATCTGACCATAGAAGCCAGTCCTGTTTGAAGTTCCAGTCGTGTCTGACAACAGAAGATGCTGGAGTTTATTTATGGATGAGAGCATTTTCTTTTCTTGATTTTTTTTTTTTCTTGAAACCCTCCCAAACAACACTGTTCTTCTATAAGAAGAACAAGCTGTTTGATTTTTTTAAAAGGTTTCTGACTCTGAGAATCAACTATTTTCTGCAATTCTCCAGCCGTGGCCCTCGGAGAGTCTTTAGCCACTCAAACTCTCATCCTCACCGTGCATTAGGACGATATAGACACATCGTCTTCCAGGCAGATTTGTAACATTTTCTGTTGATTGGAAATTCTTAATTATTGCCCTGGTGGTCACTTTCTAATTTGTGAAGCTCAATTATCTTTTGCTGCACATAAGAAATATATTCTTTGGTTTTTCTCATTGTGATGGATGATTAAGGGAATTTGGCCTTTGTTTTCCCTCCTATTTATATTCCTGTGAAACAGGAAACCATGGCTGGATAATTCCATGTTCATAATCACCCTGGTATGCTAAAAATTGTGAATATGAATGGGAATATAATTCACAGATATTTTACTCATAAAAATTTCTAAGGGTACCATTAACTGTGGCCAACATGTATTAGAGAAAAAACATTTATTTCATAATGATATTCCCCCCCCATTTTAAATTCTTATTATCCAAAGAAAGGTTAGATTTTTGTGAATTTTTTAAATAAAAGATAAAAATGATTAACAATGCAGATTTATTTTCACAGCCCCCTTTGCTCATATTTACCAAGGGTGCAAATATTAGTGGAGGGCACTGTATGTATATATATATATATAAATATATATTATATAAGATATATATATCATAAGCTAGCGGCTCACAGTACCTACAGTACATGCACTAACCACTACACCAAAGTTCAGAAGAATGATGGACATATCAGTGAGAGGAAGGTGTGTATATACTTTGTTAATTCCACAAAAAAGGCAGCTATGCACACTTTCTATCAAGCTTTGGGAAGTGTGTGTGATGACAAATCCCATTCATTCTTTTTGTTATGATAACGTGGCCACTACACCCAAACATGCACTCTGGAGAGGAGAAAAGGAAATTAGCTATTTAGCACACCGCCACAGACACTACACTCCCTAACCCACATATCATGCATGTGGAGTACTGCTAGCTTTAGGAACAGATGTCAGTCCTGCTTTAGAGCACTACAGTTACGTTCACACTGAGTTTGTTTATAAACAAGAGTGACAACTGAACTGACAACATTAAATAGTCATAAGTAGTCATGATTTGTTAGTCAATTGTTAATCTGTGTTATAGCTGATTTGACAAGAAGCACAATTTGTGATAATAGATAAATTTTTGTAAGAAATAACCAATTTTACCAGATAATCTGCGCTGAACATTAGAAACGACCAAGGTCCTCAACAAGATTTTTTTCCTCCGATTCTTGGGAGGGGGAAAACCGGGATAAATCGGACTTAAACTCCTGTAGTGTGAGCCCTGCTTTATGCTCATCAAGGCTGTATTTATTTGTTCAAAAATACAGAAAAAAAACTAATATTATTGCAATTTCTAGTATTTGTTTCCTATTTTAATATACTTTAAAATATCATTTCTTTCTGTGACGCAGCACTGAATTTTCATCAGCAATTACTCCAGTCTTCAGTATCACATGATCCTTCAGAAATCATTCCAATATGCTGATTTATTATCAGTGTCAAAACAAACAAATAATATTTTTTTCGGAACCCGTAAACAATGTATGCTGTTCTGTGTCAGCAGCACCATACACGGATACGTTGTTTATGCTTTGATCTGAACGTAAACAATGTATCTGCGTACATACATTGTATACGTTGTTTACGGATGTGATAATCTCAAAAATGGCACTATAGGGTGACACGGAGGAGTCGAATTTTTGAATAAAGTCGTTATTTTTGTTTTCTTTGTGCACAAAAAGTATTCTCGTAGCTTTGTAAAATTACGGTTGAACACCTGATGCCACATGGATTATTTTAGCGATGTCCTTGCTACGTTTCTGAGCCTTGATCATGTTAGGATCCTTGCTGTCTATGGGAGGGTCAGAGAGCTCTCGGGAGTTATGGAAGTTGCCATCTTTGCAATGTACTTGGATATCCACAGCTCACATGAGAATAGAAAATTGGTTTGAGTTCGATTACTTGTTGATAGAAGCAAGTTTTTGATCTGGACCTGTAAGCTGCTGTATGAATGAAACAATCCAAGAGTCACACCGGTTAATAAATACAGTTGTCAAACACTTCCAGTATGATAGTAACTAATATGTGTTATGGCAATTGCTTCCAGTAGTAATACTCCAGTCTGTAAATCATCAATACTTAGATGTAGCAAGACCACGAAACACTTCCTCCGAGCACAAACATCAGCGTGACCACAATTACCATTTATCACAATTTAATAACACAGATAATTGCGTTTGCGTATTGATCTATAAAAACACTATAATTCACAAAGCATGAAAGGTGCAGGAGCTCTGGTTTACTGCTCATCTTCCGACATCAATGCAGGAATACTGAATGAGTTTACAAGGAAAGATGGTCGCCGTTAACCTGTTAGGCAGTGCCAGATTTACAGAGTCTATTTCTACATTTTCCCTTTTTAAATCGATAGGGAGTCAGGCCTCTTCCACAGCAAGAGCTGCTCATTTTCTCCACATCAATACAGCCCCACAGTTCACTCCGTTTCATCCCCCTCCTTAGTATTAGGGTGGTTTTAATAGGACTAGCCTTTAGTATGGAGCCGTATTCCCATCAGGCGCAGCGCTTTTAAGTTATTTTAGACTGAAAGGTTGCAGTATGGAGGTGAGAATTGTGGGAGGGGCCGCCCCACAGACCAAAGCACCGCTCGACCCGGCTCTGCCGCACGCCCTCTGGGTCACACCGTGGCACTTGCACATGGAGAAAACTTGGCATTGACTTTCCGTGTGCAATCTAAGGTGCACACAGGAAACATACCCAGGGAGATTATTTGCTTTTTGCCATTTTTTCTGTCTTTCTTTGTTCTCCATTCACTTGAAGTCTTCGTCTATCGACTTAAACGTTTTCGAAATCCTGGTGTGATCCGGTTGCGCGCCGGCCTATCGCGGTTTGATGCAAATGTGTTTTTGCATGGGTAATAAAGCAATGCTCAGGCTGAGACCATCATTATTCTGTTAATGAAGTTGGGTTAGTTGTTTAATTTGGTGTCTGTGTGTTAGCAGGCCTGCTGTTTGTTGCTCCAGCATGGAGTGGGGAGGAAACAAACTCCAGAGCGGCCACCATTTCGGCTCCAGCATACCTCTACCCAGTCACCCCTCAAACTCCCCCTTACATCCCGAGCACCCCACCGCTTCAGTGCCTGACCCCCAGGCAAACAGATGTCCCATCAGCCCAGGCAGACAGGACTGCCTGTCCCTCCCTCACAAGGGCTCTTTAATTATTCCCCCTCTCGCACTCCTCTCTAATAAAACATTAGCTTGCTAATCGAATCTGGTGCAGCTGAATCCAGCATAGCCCTCTCAACGCACATGGCCATAGACGGAGAAAAGACACACATAGACCTTCCCTAGTTGTCCGCACATCAATCAGCAGATGAGTTAAAGGCAATAATCAACAAACATGTCGAATTTCAGATATGAATGGAGATTATTGCCTTCAGTCACTAAATAAAAACCATCTGGCTCTCCTCAGTGGACCTTTTAATGGGCTTTCTCGCTATCATTCACTACACAAATGCGATCTGAAGCTCAAATACACCCAGTGTTGGGAATGGTACTTTTAAAAGTAACATGTTACAATATTATGTTTTTTCATAATAACAAGCAACTAATCGTATTGCTTTTTATGGAAAGAGACATGCAGAACCGTAGCTCACTGAAAGACTCTCTCCTTGGTTTGCAGACATTTTTGTGCTTTTTTCATATGTTTGTAGTGCACTAACTCACATATGTTATATAACAAAAAAGCATGTACCAATTGTCATAACAATTGTCATTCTGCAGCAATGCTAAGGTCATGGTAAACACAAATTCCAATGAAGGCTTTTTAAAGGTATCAGGGTCGGTTGAAGAAAAAAAATAAAAATATTCCAACATATAAGCATGACACAAATAAAATATGCATCAGGCTCTCTCATATAACGACCATTCCGTAATACTTGTTCACCTTAAATACAGTATTTATGCTGTATCTACCAACAGAGAATAAGTTAAATGTTTACATGTATGTTTGTATAAACCAAAAAAAAAACACAATAATGCACATTATTATTACATTTACACCATTAAATTAAAGACATTTTTCATCTATATGCTACTTTACTCATTATTTTTGTGATTCTTTCACAAAAAAAGTCTAAGAGAGGGACATCTTGTACTGAATTTCATTTCAATCCTGAGGCTGAAGCATTAGTTTTAAATTTACGTACATCACTTGAATAGACGGTGCTTCCCGTATTACCTGTTGTTACTGCTTTCTCTTACAGTATGTGCCACTGAAGCGGAAGGGGAAGACAAGCAATGGAAAGCCCAGCAAACTGACCCGCTAAATGTATTCTGCTCTCAATAACTGCTCTCAGCTGAAATTCATGTAAAACGCCAGGAACTCCCGATGCTTTTAAAAGCCACATCTGATAGTAGATAATGACACAGATTTCAGGGCCATTATGGAAGGCTATCAAATATTCCATTTCTTTTTGCATTTAGATTTGTAAAACGTCCACATAGTCCACACCTCATTCACTGACTCAGTATCTGCCGAGTGTGGCGGACGATAAGACGGTCCACAACCAACAGAGCTTAGAAGGAAAGAAAAAGCAAGATATAGGAAAATGCTTATCAAAAATGAAACGCTGGAAATGTATAACTCACTACGACAGAGATTTCTTTAATGCTTTAGAATATCAAATGCTTTAAATTCAAGACGAGGTAACAAGGTAAAGGTCAGCCTGTAAAATAACCAAAAGAAGCATGTGCAAGTGACATGCATGAAAGAAAATGTGTATTATTGCTATGTTTACTTATTCATTTATGTATTTTGTTCTGACGGGTTGCTTTAAGACCGTACGTGTTTGCTCTTTGTGTTGCGCCATGCAAACGAATGCAAGGGAAAATGACTGCACCTGAAACCTATTAGTTTCATGTTGATAAAACCTAAAGATAAATGTGAAAAAAAATCATCCGACTGAAGAACAACAACTGGAAGGGAGAGAAAGAGGAGAAAATGAGAGGTTCAACAGGCACCCATCAAAAACTTCTCAGTAATGGGCAGGCATTCACCCATTGGACCAACATCTTTCAATTTATTAGCATGACAAAGGACACAATCATTTTGGATATGCCTGAATGCAATTTTCATTAACTTTGCAATGATTTATTAACAAAAGTGTCAGGAATGTAATAAAAGAAGCAGGACACCACAAAATGCCAAAATAAAAAAAAATAAAAAAATAGAAAAATTAAACTGAATAAAATAAATAATCTAAAACGAAGAGGAAAGAAGTAAATCAGGAGAGAGGAAAAAAAGAGAAACAGACATTACATTTAGTCAATGTTTTGTAGCCTCAAGTCAATAAGGTCTTGATTCAATCAGAAACATCATAGAATTTAAACACTGCAATTAATGCATTGAGTAAAGAATATTCACATCTCATTTGCAGTGGTGTATTGTAACGAAGTAATAATACTTTGTTACAGTACTTAAGTATTTTTTGGGAGTATCTGTACTTTACTTGAGTTTTAATATTTCTGGCAACTTTTACTTTTACTCCACTACATTTCCTAAATAAAATGTATACTTTTACTCCGATACATTTCCCCGAAGCATATTCGTTACTTACTACAAAATAGTCAGAAGTCAGAAGAACACGGACTGCAGGAAAGCAGGTTTGACGAATCAGTGGTCTGGCGTTTGCAAGTTAGACTCCTAAAAACACTTTTGCTCATGTGCAAACAAGAGCGCGCACAACCGCGGATGATTCATTTTCCACTCAAGTCGAGTCTGGGGTGCAATATACAGCATCGTCTGCGATAATATGGTAAGTGTTGTTGTAATGATGTGCGAATCTGACATTATCAAGTAGGCTATATCACCAAATCACACACAGAGTGCACGCACGTGATTTATTAGTCTATTAAAACTCAAAATTCAAGGCATTCTAAATTGTAGACGGCAAAAATGCTTCTGTATGCTTTTTATATTTATATAATTTAATATAGTTAACTTAATCTATATCACACAAAGAGTACCGTTTTTCTGCAGATATCAGCATGAACACATTTAATAATAATTTTATACAAGTTCAATAAAGCATTTTTTGTATTTGATAATATAGTTAATCTATATCACACAAAGAGTACCGTTTTTCTGCAGATATCAGCATGAAAACATTTAATAATAATTTTAAGTTCAAAAAAGCAATAAGTGACTTAGATTTTAGACATAATATTGCTTGTTTTTGCTCAGTTTTGCCAACGAAAATAGTTCCAAACAAAGATCACAGCACTGTTTTGCGTCTCTGAGCACAATGGACGGTGTTTACTTATTGAATTAATCACCTTTTTGAACGAATCGGTTGAATAAATGATTCAGTGATTCACTCATTAACACAGTCAAATGCTTTGTTTCTGAATGAATCAGTCGTTTGAATGAATCTGTTGAATCTCAATGACTCACTCATTAACAGTCACTTGCTGTCACCTACTGGCGGTTTTAATTTCACATTTCGACTATTTTTTCATGTTTTAAATTATTTCAAATATCAATATTCAATGTATGTTATGTTAAAAACAAAACATTAGGCCTATTTATGCATCTGTAACTGCAGTTTAAATGCATCCATGTCCCCTCTGAGATACATAAACTGTGTAAATACATCTATATGCTATTTCAGATGCAGATTCCAGAAATGTTTTCTTATGTTGGAATGAAAGAAACTAAGTACCAGATGAAGTGCTTCTTATTCTTACCCAAAAATACAAAATGGAAGAAAGAGTTAAAACTGAACACAATCTTGCTACTCAAGCTGTGTATGAAAATTTTTATATATATATATTTATTTGCTTATTTTACATTTTGCATTTACTTGTACTTTTACTTCCAATACTTAATTATGTTTAATATTTACAAAATTATTTTCATACTTAAGTACAATAAATATCACATACTTAGACTTTTACTCAAGTAATATTCTAAACGGTGACTTCAACTTCTACCAAAGTCATTTTCTGGTAAGATATCTGTACTTTTACTTGAGTATGGCTTTCAGGTACTTTATACACCACTGCTCATTTGCATGGAATTACAAAACAATTAGGTCCAGTCCTCTTATCTGATTGGACAATGAGCATTTCAAGAGTTGCTTATATTTAGGTACAAACAATCACGTAGTGTTTAACTACTTGTATGGCCTGATGATATTCACTATTTTCTCAACTAAATGAAAACATAAAACACTAAAAATTAAGTCAACCATTGAATGCTATACAATGAATCTTTAGACATCATAACATTATAATATGCAGCATAAAACATATTCATATTATTAATCATTATAATGGTTTTTCGATTTAATTTAAAATATTTTACACACACACACACACACACACACACACAGACATATGTATATGTGTGTGTGTGTGTGTGTGTGTGTGTGTAAAATATATAAACTCACACTATGCATAGAACAGAGACACACAGTGAAAGACAAAGCACTAAACATCCTGATCTCCCATGGTTTTCATTCTCACTCACAGTGTCACACACATGAAAACACACATGTGCAAAAAACATGAAATCACATGCACACATATGCTCTATGAGAAGAAACAGGACACCATATTGGTGGTGGTGACAGTTACTTGCACATGTGAGATGGTTTGTCTCTTGGTGGGGAGCGCGTGGCAGTTGAGATTTTTTCTTTTTTTACTTTGCTTTTTCGTTTCTTTTTTTATACCAACACTCCCTCGCAGTAGCATTTGCACAATAATAACTCTAAAAATATTCAGAGACAAAATAGAAAAATCATCATCTCTGCATTACCTCCCCCTTCAGTTACTGGAGATTACCATCTCTAAATGTGATTTTCATCATTTACTACTTATTAAACCTCCAGAACCAAATATTTACAAAGCCGCCGGAGCTAAACTTGCTGGAAGAACTCCGAATAAAACTCTCATTTCACAGAGGAACAAAAAAAAATGAAATGAAGACTAAACATGAAGGTAGTTATTGAGAGACTGCAGCGACGAGGGAAACGTCAGACGAACGGAAAATATGTAACAACAAAGAGTGTTTGTTGCTGCTTATCAGAAATGCTATGTGGTCTACAGGGGCTGACACACATATTAACGCAAGTGTGAGTAAAGGTCCCTTAGTTGTACACTCTCCACACCCCAGAGCCTCTCCATATCATTAAGATTTTATCAATTTATAATCCGCCTGAAAGAATAAATAATAAACTGTAGCGTATGCAATCTTCAAAAGGCACACAGTCCCTCCCAGGTGAACAGCCGCAAGACACATAAGTTACTGCTAAAAAAAACGACCCAAAATTGATCAAGGTTACATGTTCTTCCATGCTCTCTTTTCTAAGCAGGATATTGCATGACCAACTTTCTGTGTCCGACTGCATTTCAAAACTTTTTTTCCTCTATGATATTATATATAGATAATTTCTCTATTAGAACGATGTCATCAACCAAACACATGGCCTCCAAAGTTATGCAAATAATCAGTGCAAAAATGATAGCACCATCAATCCGATTATTCAAACATAAAACTAATTTGTGCTCCAGAAATACATATTTACCTGCTTTTCCCATAGGAAAAATGCCTGGTAGATTGAACATAGCTTGGAGTAGGGCAAGAACAAAAAAAAGGGGGGAAAATACCATGTATTTCTTATATATAGTCAACTTTTAGCAAAGCTTATTCTGGCAAAGGTGGCTGATGGATGGGGTTCCTTTTTTAAGCCCTTTCAGGGAAAGAAAATAAACTCAACGTTGCAATTTACAGAGCCATATAAATCAGCCCGTGACCACAAATAATTCTGCGAGGGGAGAATTTATATGTTTAATTACACAGTGCAGGTGCCAGGCTTGTCTTCCTCATTACTCTAAGATACATAAAACACTCAATAACACGTATAGCAGCAGGACAATGGGAAGACAAAGTAATTAGCTGGCTGTTATTTAATAAGTTACTTCTATGAGCTGCTTCATCTTGCTCGAGTTTAGCATACTGTATATTAGCCGAGCGCTCCGGATTGCCTTAAATATACATAGCCAGGTTGTTCTTTCATTCGGTTGCCGGTTATTACCTCTTGTTTTTTTTGTGCTATGATGGTACTGAAAACTGGGGGAAGCCCATGGAGAGCAGGATGAATCCGTTTTCCGAGATAGGCAGGTATGTTTCACACACCTGAGCGACTTACACGGGCAGCGGTGAGCCAGTTCCAGCCGTTCTATTCTACCCCTGGGCCTGGAATCATACCAAAGTCGAGCAGCATGCCAATGTGGGTGGCAAGGGATGCAAACCACAAGGTCAGGGGAGTTCAGAAGAACAGAAAAGGGCCTCTCAGGAGAGATAGGGCAAGAGAGGAGGAATTGGAGAGAAAGAGAAAGAGAGACTGATGTAAAAGCCACATGTGCACAGGGCCTCCTCTCTCTTCTTCTTCAGCTTGCCGCGCAGTCCAGCTGCCCTCACCACAATCTCAGCCTGGGGATGTTTAACTACCCAACGCAGTCAGGGGCCAAGTCGCTCTCTTTTCTTTCGGCGTATCTCTCTTTCTCCATTCCAAAACCCACAAAGTCCTGAGTAAACACAGTCCAGCCTACCTCACTGGCCATTTTCTTCTCTTTGGGCCTGGGGCTGTTTAGAGACCAGCCAAACCAGGTCCGGTTCCCCCTCCCTGCAGGCCTCACACGAGGCCTGACCTCACCCGCTCGCGGCTCCCACACAACGGGCTGCGGGTAAGCTAATATAGGCCTCTCTCACTCACACTCACCCACATGGCCGTGTTGGACTTGGCCGGCGCTGGTCTGGCATGAGTTGACAGGCGGACAGCGGAGGGCCGTGGGAACAGCTTGGCGAGGTTTGATGTCCACGGGGCCGTTTGGATATGCTGAGCGTTTTTAACAGGATGTCATGAACTACCTGGCCCGCTCAATCTGTTTCAGCACGTCTCGGCAGACTCGGACTGGGCACCGGGCCGGACACAAACCATTTACTAAAATGCCACATTTACTCTAACTGCAGTAATTACTTGACAGCAACAACACGGGTGACCATATTTGAAAGGCACACTCAAAGGGGCATACCAAAGCAGATTCTGGTGTGGTTAAAACACAAAATTGCACTTGTTTAAACTAGTTTATCCAGGTGCTGCTGCGACTGCTTTTCTTGTACAGTATGGTGATTCTTTGGATTTTGAGATTGGAAACATGCCGTAAGTCAATACATTTCCCCTTATGGACATTAGCTGTGTAATAAATAAAATGGAAAGCATTGCCTGTTGATACGGTTGAAGTGGATATTCATGATTAATATCAGCTATAGACTTTCAGATGGCAGATATATCGAGGCCGTAAGGAAGATACAAGCCCATTGATTACTTTGTTGCCTTTTCATGTAAATGTAATTCTGTTCTATCGAATGTACATAAGAAAACCACCAGAGTGTGGTGAAAAATACTAAATCACTCAGAGCCATGGTTTAGCAGTTAGGGCATCATTCCTTGTTCTCCCTATAATATGTATCAATAAAACTGGCAAAAGGGGCGGGGGGAGTCATTATTTGTGCTCCTATATGAACAAGATAAAAAGATAACATAAACAAGATAAGATAAAAAGATGACCAGTATGAGTGCACCTGTAAAATCATTGGATGGCGTGACATCACACCTCAACAGCCAGCCAAGTACTTTAAAGCATTTTTAAACTGTTCTTTTTCATCGAAGTAATTAGTTTAAATGTGGCAATGCAAGTGTATTTGGAATAAGAAGAGAGAGGAGGTCTAGTAAAGATTAACAGATAAGCAGGCAGGATAGAATGGGACAAGATGGACTTGGCACGGTTCCTACCTGAATAAGCTCATCACAGCCTCTTTCAATAAACACGATTAGGCAAACACGCATGAAAAAGAGAGAACAGCAGTTCAAAAAAATTTTCATTTCTTAATTTTTGCTTATTTCTCAAAGGGATAGCTCACCCAAAATGTCACTCCAAACCTGTATTACTAAAAGCTAAATGTGCTTAATTGCCAAGTTTTCTGAAGCCATCGATGTCAAACCTAGCATAATTAACCCTCACTCACCATATCTGAATATATGTGAATGTAAATGACTTCTGAAAGTTTGAGAAATATTCTTTGTATAAAGCTATTGTATGGCTTAAATATATACAGGATGATTCTATCTATATTAACTATTTTTTTATACTTTTTGCTGATTTTGTATCATTTTTGCATCTCAAAGGGATAGTTCAGTCAAATGTTGTGATGATTTGTTGTTTCAAACCTGCATGACTTTTTCCAAGGATAAAAACATTATTTTTTGTTTGGGAGGGGGCGTGGCCGGGCGGCGGGACTGGGGAGGGTGGACTAACAACATTGGCAAGAGCCTCAAAACAGCAGCAGGAACATTCTGCCTGAAATCTTATTTTATGGCCCACGCAAGGAGAAAAAATAAGTCATGTGGGTTTTGGAAAAACATGACGGTTTATTTTTGCATGAACTGTCCCTTCAAGATGCAAGTGAGGCATTTGAGATGTACATAACTCAAAAATCACCAAATAAAAAGTACATGACAATTTAAAGCATGCCTTGGTTTGTTGCATTTTGAGATGCCTTCCCCTCAACTGAGGCACCTATACCACTGGTTTCCTGGCAGGAAGAGGACTATGGCAGGACTGAGCTGGACCAGGGTTACTTTATAATGAGAGGAGGCAACACTCACAGGAGACTGTCAGATAAACTAAATTCCACCAGTGAGATCGGCCCTGAGAGTGGGAGAGGGAGGAAAAGGAAGCAAGGATGAGTGTGTTGATAGAAGAAAGGAAAGTAGAGGATGAGGAAAGACAGGAGAGACAGATGACAGCATCAAGAGCCGTTTGCCCATAGCATTCACTATCTGAGAGTGTTGCATGATGGGAGATGGGCTGACAATGGGTGTGAGGTTACTGGGAGATGGCAGAGTAAATGCGTGGTTTCTCACTGGACAGCCAATAACATGAGTAATTTTAAATAGCCAACTAATGAACTGACAAAATGCACAAAAGAAATTTAAATAGCATAATAAAGAAGCTCACCCTGCCTCTAATTATTATTTAGATAATGTCTTGAGGCAAAAAAGCCAAAAAAATCGAACTTACAAAAAGTAGTTATTTACAAAAATGCAGGAAAAAAAGAACAAAAAGAAATAAAAGAAAGCAATCCATCGGTTGATTTCCCTGAAAAGTATAAAAACTGTGACTCTGCTGCTCAACCAAAGGTGCAAGTTTGGGGTCGGGACTATAGGTACGGTCAATTTACCATTGCTTGGTGAAATTTGTGAGCACAATTCAGTCATTTCACTAAAAACCGGTGCGATTGACCAACCAAATGCTGCTTGGTTTGAAAGCGACCTCTGTGTGAGAGCTGCTGTGGGACAGTAGACAATGGACCTTTTTTTGTCCCCAAAATTTCACTAATGTGACTGTGCCTCGTCTGCTTATCTGATAAGTGGTGGGATAACATGTCTGAAAGCAGCCATTACTGTCACAATTCTATTTGGTGATGCTAGTGGCACAGAAATTGTACATTTCACCTTTAGAGGTTTGTGTGATGGAGAGACCCTGATTAGGATGGATGCATATAGTATGTCAGATGCTGGGAGAGGCAGCGGAACCAAAGCACAAGGGATGTCCCACAATTCCCATTTGCTTTTAATTTTCAAATTTGCTTTAATCAGGGCAAAGAACTCCCAACCCCTCTCAGTATCCCACACATCTCACCGTCCGCCTCCTGCACAAGGCCCAGACACTCCCCTGACCCACTTTATTACATCTGGGTCAGCCTCTGTCTGAACTCTGATGCACACTTTAACTACTGCATGTGTCATTTCAACATGTGAGCAGTGTATGGGACATGCAGAGCTACAGGCTACATCTAAAGAAGCTAACTACATTAAAATTATCACAAGTTTAATTTTATGGTACTAAAGCAATCTTTTCAGGGAAAGCATAAGACCATACAAACAACTTTACACTAAATATAATTAAAAGAAGCAAACACTGAAACATATATTAAAGGGATAGTTCACCCACAAATGAAAATTCTGTCATTAATTACTTACTCTCATGTTGTTCAAACCCCGTAAGACCTTCTATTGTCTTGTTGACACAACTATAAGAATATTTTTGATGAAATCCAAGAGCTTTCTGACCCTGGATAGACAGCAACGCAACTACCACATTCAGGGCCCAGAAAGGTAGTAAGGACACAGTCATTGTGACATCCGTGATCAAATGTAATTTTATGAATTTACGAAAATATTTTTTGTATGCAAAGAAAACAAAAATAATGACTTTATTCAACAATTGTTCACTTCCATGTCAGTCTTCACGATGCTGCTATCACGGGAGCCGGTGTTCGGACGTAGAACATGGATGTGCTGCACCTTGTTTACAAGCAGAAGAAGCACGCTGAACATAATGTAAAACAGTCTTCGTAAACAACGCACATCAAAGACTGACATGGAAGAGAAAAAATTGTTGACTGAAGTTATTTTTGTTTTCTTTGCAAACAAAAAGTATTCTCGTAGCTTTATAATATTACGGTTGAACCACGGATGTCACATGGACTATTATATGTTCTTACTACCTTTCTGGGCCTTGAACGTTGTAGTTGCGTTGCTGTCTATGCAGGGTCAGAAAACTCTCTGATTTCATCAAAAATATCTTAATTTGTGTTCCTAAGATGAACGAAGGTCTTACGGGTTTGGAAACGACATGAGAGTGAGTAATTAATGACAGAATTTTCATTTTTGGGTGAACTATCCCTTTAAGTAACAGACAAAAAGCATGATTTAAAAAGCTGAGTAGGGACTTCCTAAAACCCAAAAAATAATTAGTCATTATGATCATTAGAATTATGAGATTTTGAGGGGAAAAAACTAACATTGTGAATCCTAGAGTCCTAGAAGTTCTCTATTCTGATTTTTCATCAGTTTTCACCTGGTAAGCTGCTCCACCCGTTTGAACTCCCACAGACATAAAGAGACTAATTTGTCCAAAAGGATTTTAAATGCAGTTAAAGATCAGAGATGGATTTTAAAAACAAAAAGACAGTGTTTATGTTGCTGTGAATCCAAAAATGAGCAAGTGATAGATCCAGAAAATAAAAATAAACTGTTCCCGCTCAGCCCAGAAGGGCTCATGAAGTCTTGTGAGGGCACAGGGGAAGTGATTAAAGACCTTACTCTTTCTTTCCTGCACTTCCAAATATAAGTTCAGTTTGATGTCTGTGTGAGGGCGTTTGTAGCAAATACGAAAAAAGCAGCTTTTTTTTTTCTTCCTCTCACTTTGGATGGGAAGGGAGAGAGAAGCAGGTTAATGGAACAGGCTTCCTTTGCCATGGCAATGGCGATCTATCCTCTACAAAACTACCAAAAAAGAGAGAGGGAAGTGAAGAGAGAGAGAGAGGGAGAGAGAGAATGAGCCCATTTCAGCTTGGGCTTCTGGCTACAGTGTTCAAAGAGCCGTGATATTGAAATAAAGAGCGAGCGGGAGCGGCGGGGTTTGGAGCGATCCATAGTGGGGTATTGATCAAGGTTAGCACTCTGTGAGAGAGCGCATCATCCCTACCGCACCGCTGGCTGGAGGGCATCACACACACACACACAACACACACACACACACATACACCCGAGCACACAGTCTTGGATAGGTGTCTCCTCTAAAACAGTCTCACACTAGCTAAACAAGGAAATCCACGGGCAGGACTGGGCTCCGGGGAAGTATGAGAGAAAGGGAAAAGAAAAAAGAGAGTTAAAAATAACTTCTGAAAAGGGAAACAAAACTATAACAGGGATATGAGGAAAAAAAGCTTGATCAAAACAGCTGCAACTATACTCGCCACTCCAAAGTGCAAACAAGTAGCCACATGACCAGTGAAAAATACAACAGCGAGGGGAAAAAAGAACGCTATTTACAAATAAGTTGGTGAGCCAATTATCAGTAAACAATAAACTAAAAACAAAGAGTATTACATGTACATTTAATTTTAAGTGAAAACTAAAATATTATAAAAATGTATAAAAATAACATAAATGTGTATAAAAAATACTAAACCATTATAAAATATAATATACAAATTAGATTATGATTATAGTAGAAAAAGATTATTATTAGACTTTTTAGTAGTATTATTTGTATTATATGTTATATTTGATAATATTAATAAAATAATCATTAGCAATTATTATTATTACTATTAAGAAAATATATATTCTTGTTAAGAAAACTTTAGGCCATTTTAACTAGTGTCAATCTTTTGGAAAAAAAGTGAGTCACCAAAAACTATGGAATAACACAATTGGAAGTACAGGAAATTTTGTATTAAATGACTAAAAAAGCAAAAAACAAACAAATAATAATAATAATAATAATAATACATTATTACCATCATATTATTAAGAAATGTTTGGGTCCATTTTGAACTATTTTCCATATTTTGAACTAATAGCCAGGTCACCAAAACTATGGAAAAAACACAAATGGAAGTAAATTTTGTATTAACTAAGAAACTATTAACCAACAGTAAATAAATATTCTGTATATTTAAACTGTATTTATGTAGCCACTCTTCACCCTGGACATTTCTACACCAACTTCATGACAAATCCACCAGGGAAGCTTTTTTAAACAAATTAAGAACTATTATGTGGAGCTCTAAACCGCCCATTTTGTCCTAATGTCCATGCTAATCCTCACAGCTCAACAGAGAGACAGGGGCTTTGCTCTTCAGCAAGTGCTTCAACAATTACAAACCTTTTCCAGTTTAAATTCTGCAGCTGTCTTGACAGCCACATTCAACAACGTTCCCAGCATGGAACATTCCAACAGAGAAAGTGCACGTGGTTTTGAGGGATTATGGACCAAACCACATGCACATGTAAAAATCCCTGTAGAATAGGGTATTTTCAGGCTTGGCATGTGTGGTTCATCATAATTTGGATGAATTTTACAGAGACCTTAAGATCTTTCAGAGTTAACAATATTGAATATGACACTTATTTTGTCAATACTATAAACATTCTTGCGTTATAAAAGACAACTCTTAAACCAATTAAAATTGGAAAACCAGAATAAGCCTGTAACTGCCCGTTGCAGGAGAAAAGTAATCACCTCAGCTGCGAAAAAAGTTTTTGTTTTTCTCTATAGCAGGTGGTTTATTGTTATGCATGACAGCAGTAATGCTGACAGTGTAAACGGTTCCATTAAGAGTCTTGCTCAAGCAGACTATACTGGTAAGACGTGACCTCTTCAGTCAATGTGATTTTTAAAGAAGGATGGGGAGGATTTACACACTCTTTCATACAAGATTTGGGACCACTTAAGTTTTCATGTGCTGTGTAGAGAAATGTAACCTGCCAATTCAGTCTTGAGCCTCTTGGCTGGGTAAAAATCACAGGGCACACTGCCCTCCTATTCGAAAAAAACACCCTACAATAACAGAACCTCTCATCCTAAAGAAACATGAATTGGTTTCCAAAGATAAATAAAGATAAAAATAAATAAAGATAATAAAATAAAATAAAAGTAAATGGGGGCTGTATAGTTCAAAAATATATTCATATACAAAAAATTTTCTGGTAAAGTAATTTCATATGCCAGTTTTTGATTTAGGAAATGTTTATCTGAATTTTTCTATTTTTTAATATAGCTTTATAGCTCTGCACTACATGGACCTCACATCCAGTAGAAACATGGGAAGGGTCAAAAAAGTTCATCAAAGTTGTCCTAAGAACATTTTGGTTGTAGGTTTTAGGCAAACTTTGAAGAAGGTTTTGATCACTTCAAATGTTGACTACTGTTAATATATGTAGACAGAAATAAACACTATTGAGTTTGAAAACGATCTATAATATCTATATAATATATATATATATCTATTATATATATATATCTACTAGCACAATGTAAAATACTATTCAAAAGGTTCGGACTCAGAAAATGTGTATATATTTTTCTCTCCTAGCTACAAGGGCTGCATATTGATCAAATATACAGTCACAACTGTAGTTCTGTGAAATCTTATTGCAATTTAAAAAACTGCTGTCATTTTTAAAATTTGAAATTGCAATTTATTCTTGTGATGACAAATTAAAATTTTCAGCAGCCATTCATCTACTGCTTACATGCTGTTATATATGCTGATTTGGTGCTCACGACATAGATATTATTATTCTTATTATTACCAATGTTGATACCGGTTGTGTATCTCTGTCTGTTTTCTATGTTTGTTGTGACCTTGAGTAAAACTTTAGTTTTTTCTCTAGGATTCTTTGATCATCTAAAGTTTAAAAACAGCATCTATATGAACAGATTTTGTTTGTAACAATGTAAAAGTCTTTATAATCACATTTGATCAATTTAATGTGTCTTTGCTATGTATGTATACACACACACCAGATACTACCATATGTGTGTGTGAAGTATAATTATATATTAATTTGCACTTCTTGAATTATCTATAAAAAATACTGTATTGTTCTCCCTCAGTACCTGTCAGACATCCTGCAGCACTGCTTACACTGCAACATTAAGAAATAAAGACAATATACTTACATATGACCAATAAAACTCCTAGAATTTTAATGGGCTCCCTACCCTGTCACAAAACACCAGTAGAGATAATGGAAAACCAGATTTGGCCAGAGAAAAAGATCAGACATGGCAAAAGCCATCTGAAGGCATTTCCCTCACAGGACCGTGTTAGGGAGCAGAAGTGATTCTACATTCTCTCTCTTTCTCTCTCTCATCTACTTGTCAGAGAGCAGTCTGGTCACTCTAAATGGATGGAGAAATTCCCTGCTTACTCATGCATACCGCTGGCAAATTGTCCCTCTCAGATCCCGGCCCTGCCGTGTGATTTGCGCAAGTCGCTGCTATGTAGAGTATCTGCCTCATATTGGAAAAGGGCACCGCGGAAATAGACAAACTAGTCCGAGAGGTGCATTTGAAGAAAATTATATCTTTCAGGGCTAGCCAACGAGTCTGCGCAAAGGAGAAGCCACTAGGAGAAGAGTGAGATGCCTTTTAGTGGCGACCTTGGCAGGGGAGTGGGTGGCCGGCAGCATTTCGAAAGGTCTCGCTAAGGCTGTCGTGCATGTTATTGTCATCATACTGCGAATTAGGAGGCAAAGGAGAGAGAGAGAGAGAGGAAGAAGAAGAAGAAGAAAGTCAAGAGTGGCTAGGAAATATCAAACAACCTTCACCAAGCTAGCAAACAATTCTCATGGGAGATTTGTCCCACACTATCTTCATGATGTTGAGCACTGGCTCTTTCGAGGGTATAGTGTGGGTTTGCGGTAGGATGTCAGGTACAAAACATGAAGGAAGGGGATGTTGAACACACCGGTGTGAGTTTGTGGGCTGCTGTATCTGGTGCTGCCGTTATTGCATTGAATCCCACCTACAGCCTTCCATTTAGACTAGGTGAGTGACTGTGGGCCGAACAATCTTCTTAATATTAATAATGGCTTCATGCGCCCCCTATGGACTGTGTGATTACCCCCCGGCACGTTCAGGCATGCCACAGCACTGCACAACGAGTGCAGATTATTAATGCTTTTACCAACTTTGCCTCCAAGATCATCTGTAATAACAGAGAACATCCGTTAGCACTGAATTAGATCAATTAGACGGCACTCTTAAAAGAGGTTACAGAGCAATTCATAAATGGAGCTGTGAGGGAAGGCAAGAGCGGAGGGAAAAAAACGAGCCATGTTATAGTCCATGAATAACAATGAGAAGGTATTAGACAGCCTAATAGCACCGGATCATGCACAGACCTGTTGAGAGCTTCAGTCGCACTACAGGAAAGATAAACTTGGTCTTGTTACCAATGTGATTTATGCCAAAGACAGACAAGCCTCAGGTACTCTCACACACACACACACAGATACACTACTATGAGCTTCAACAGACACTGTATAACAGGGATACGCATGATCCTTGTTTCTAAATTTTATTCTCAGGTCTGAGTAATACCTAGTTATTTTACACTGCTTCAAAGACTAGTATGGTCTAGGGCTATGAAATGAAATAAAATATTTTTTAAAAATTAAAACGTAAATATTTATCTTTACTTGAGGGGATTTTTGTCCTTTTCACCCCTAATGTTAGCCAAATTGATAGACTAGAACCGCATCTGAGGAGTAATGATTTGCGGTGTGACAAAGAAATAAACAGATCGGTTAGAGGCACTGACCCCCCTCTGAACAAAGATACAGCGAATTAGATTTGTAGAAATTTTTCAAATTTGTCAGCTTTGTAAAAGTGACAAATAATAAATGTAAATAGTAATAGGAAAAAAAAATCTCTATGTTGCGCTTATAAGGTCGGTGGTTGTATATTAGCTAGATATATATATCATATATATCTATTATATTATATATAGATGTGTGTGTGTGTGCTGTGTGTGTGTGGGTGTGTATATGCATATATATTATGTATATACACACACAACAATCTATGTATTTGTATCTAATATCATGTATATCTATGTATATTATAAATATATCACATTTATGTTGTATACACATCCATTCTCATCTTAACAGCAAAGACATTTATAATGCTACAAAACAATATTTTTTAAATTAAATGCGGGGGGGGGACACATTTCTTCAAATTTATTGGAATGACCGGCCCTATTCAAATTATTTCTGGAGGATCGTATGAGGCTGAAGACTGGAATAATGGCTGCTGAAAATTTGTACACCGGAAAATATAAATTTTAAAATATATTAAAATAGAAAACAGTTATTTTTTTATTGTAGCCTAATAATATTTTGTCCCTCAAAAAAATTTGAAAAATTGCTATGTCATGTTGCTTTTGCAGTGTAAAGACTGCTTTATTGGTGGGAAAACGGCAGACACAACAATATATGTAATTCATGTGAATTACCATAAGCCAATAAAATTAAATGATAAAAAAAGAGAAGTCAAACACTAATACAGAACTAATACAGAACAGGTACAGATAGAGAATATGCCAAGTTTGCCATCTCTTTTCAAATGGGACACTGCAGTTTTTCAGCCATAAACATCATGCATGGTGCTCTTTTAAAAGCAACCCGCATCTGACATGTATTTAACATGTGTATTTGCAGAGGAATTCTGACACGTAATGTCCAAACTCTTTTTTCTGATTTCTTTCTTCTCTTAGTTTTCTAAAATCTCTTGATCTTTAATCTCTGTGCCAGTGCCTGTAATAAAGATTATGGCAGCTATACTGACAAGTCAGTTAAATCTTAGCTGGCTGACAACTCTGGCAACAGAATTATTTGAATATAATTCTCAAAAGGGAAAATGTTTTAATAACAGGCAGCCAGCGTGAACGCAACCACATTGGAGGGTCAGATTTGGCGGCCACTGACTTGCATCAAAATGAGCAAACAAAGTCCAGAGTGCACAGAAATCCTCGTCCAAGTTGTGTGCATTTGACGGGTGTATAATAACTGTCTGCGGTGATAGTGCCGGTAGGGGTTGTGGATGTTTAATGACACATGATCTGTTGTTCAAAGCCACATGACAGGCCCAAAGGGGCACTGATTTCACAACACTGCACTTAAATCTTCAAGTAATCCTCATACGCTTAAATCAAATTGGCTGCAAGAAGAACACATTAAATCATCAGTTACCTGCTATACCTGTCTTAAAGCCCTAATAGTGTGCAAGTACCACTCCCAACTGTCTCACTCGACTGGGCTGAGTTGAAGTCAAAGAAGGAAGAACAGATACACAAAGAGTGAACACACTGCCCTCTCTGCTGCTCTACTGGCTGTTCAGACTGCTTTACGCACACTGCAGGCTGGCTAATTATCATGGGGTTCTATGCTATCCCCCTTTGCCCCCCTCCAATTGAGCTCAGCACACCCCCACATCCCCTGCGGGCATGGGACGCACTGACAGTAATCTCCCTGTGACAGCACTTGGACGTGCCATCATTAAGCCGTCCGTGTTATTGAGATGATAGCCCTGAGAATGTGGCCATCGTGCCAAAGGGAACGAGCGATGAGCAGCTCTTCCTCTCCAGCAGAAAGACAATGAAAAAGAAAGAAAGCGAGGACAGACAGTTTTCCTCTTTCCCAAAAGCCACACCAGTTTAATCCGTGCTTTTAACATGCGCTTGCCAAGGAGTATTTTACAGTCCGCATGTTGACTTAATTAAACAGAAAATCGACTTAAAAATATCTCCTCCACAGGAAAAACCCAAAACAAATCTGATTTAAGCGTACGCAGACAGGACGCTAACAACGGGCGATAGTTAAAGGAATATTTTACACATCATTTACTCACCCTTTATGTTGTTCCAAACTAGCTTGGTCTATTTCTCGCATTTCTCTCTCGTGGTAAATACGAATTTAAAAAGATATATTTTGTAGATTATTTTGGCTGCTCTTTTATATACAAAGGAAGTGAAATCAAAACTGAAATTTCAGCTATGAAAATATTTGGGTGAAACAGCCCCAAAAAAAAATCAGCTTCTCTGATATAACTGTAAATAAACTAACATATCAGCACTGTGGACCAAAAATGTTGTTAGATTAGCAATATGTCAAATTTGTTTGTCTAATATCAAAAGGTGGCTCTTGAACTTCGCTTCGACCGGTTTATCACCTGAGAACATGACACCTTGAACAGCAAATTCAGTTATCCAATTACTCATATTTAATTATCGAAACATTTGTTCTTGCTGTTTTTTAGATTTTCTGTGAAGTTTCGGTCCCTTTGTGTGTGGGACAGAATGAATTTCGAGTAGTTAATTATTTACTAGAATCTTTCTCTCTGCAGTAGCTCTCAAATCACATTTGTGTGATTTAAATATGCACTTTAAAATTTGAAATATCACGGTCAGTTGGTGTCTTGATGACATCTTGACACATCTTAATGTCCCAAATTTAAATATACAGCATGTGAATGAGATTTGAAAGCTGTTGCAAAGGGAAAGACAAAGGTGTCATATGGCTTAAGAAAATTTTTATATAGTGCATGCATCATATGGACTACTTTTATGATGCTTTTTGTCTTCTTTTTTTTTTTGAGCCTGACAGTCCCTGGTCACCATTCACTTCCATAGCACGGAAAAGGGCAGCGTGAACATTCAGCGAAACATTTCTTTTTGACAAATTGTTCATTTTTAGGTGAACTATCCATTTAATGTGTCAAACCGTTTGATAAATTGCAAAGCCACATTATTCTGAAGAAAGAACAGAACAATCAGATGAGCGACAGAGTGAGTGAGGGAGAGAGAGAGGAAAGGAGAAAACTTTCCTTTCCCCTCCTCTCCTCTCAGTCTCAGAGTGCCCTGACAGGGAAACAGATGGCAATTTAAGCAGAGAATTTATGAGCGCCACAATCTTAATGTTGCATAAAGAAAAGAAAAAGTCTCGCATCAAGCCCACTGACAAATGTACTCGCTAATATTAATGCACTCCTCATTCATCCAATATGCTTCCTAATTGCTTTTCTGTACACAGTAATATGGCACCTGCTGCTCAGCCCTTGCTCCGGCGTTCAGGAACCAGGCAAGGCATGGGCCGCCACTGGCCCTCGCATCGTGATGGATGCAGGGCCGTGCATCACGCACCGAGCCTGTCAGGCAGCATAATTAAAATTTTAGACTTACAGCCGAGAGAGAGAGAGAGAGAGAGAGAGAGAGAGAGAGAGATAGAGATAAAATAATTAGATAGAGGGAGATGTGTGAGAGGGATAGAGATATATAAGGGAGATAAAGATAGAGTCTGAGTGAGGGAGAGGGAGAGTGGGAGAGGGTAGAGTAGGATTGTAACAAGTTGAAAAAAGGAACCTGCTGGCCACTGCTCAAAGGCAATCTTCACATTCAGTTCACCACTCTGACATCCCTATCAATTTGACTGGATAAAATTCACACACCTACACACGGGTTCACAGAACAAACAAGTGAGAACCTGACAGCCACAATAACCTTATAGACATACTGAAATCGCATTGACTAGTGAATGGATGATCTCTCAACACCACTTAACATGCACTACTTATTCAAAAGAAAAATCAGTTTAAAAGCCTATTTCAAGGTATCAAACGGATATATTGATTACTGGGTAGCAATCATCATTACGGGTTGAACTTCACAAAAAGTGGTCAATAACATTTAATTGTTCATTTTGGATGTTTCAAATCCAATTATTAAACACCAACATCTTGTTTGTTATCTATATATAATATTTTATTTAAATAAGCTAAAACAATGTACTGCAATAATATATATATAATATATTATATATATATATATATTATAGTATATATACATATAGATACACCTTACATTGTATTTAGCTTTTTTTAAAGAGATATTTACAGTAGTTACAGTTAACACCCAGGAAAATCCTGGTAAAAATTGGAAATGCATCATAAATAAATAAGATAATCGCTTTTGCCTGGAATCATCACACCTAATGCCGAAGAAAGAATAAGAAAGAAAGAAAGAGAAAAAGAAAAAGTTCTTGTGTTTTAAATGTATTTTCAATTCAGTATCCATGATCCATTCTTGGGATCATTTTACATCGAGTTAATTTGTTATTGGCCATGTAAATAAATCCTTGATTTTTCACTCACTTAAAAATTACACTCACTTTAAATCTCGTTCCAATGCTCAAACCTGTAGTTCCTGCATGCTGAATGAGTGTTTGAGTGTGGAATTACACCTTGCACAGAGTCATTTGGGATAATGTAGATCCTCCCTATAGCTCTTGTCATTAACTCTATAACAGCTGCTGTTAAATGCACTAAATTGTACTATAATGAGCAAGTGAATTGCAAGCAATTACAGAGTTAAATTGAATAAATCCTCAGAGCAATAAATTGTCCTTTCTCTTTACTTCAGATTTAATTGATGCATATTCATATGGAGACCCACGCATATAATTTTCAAGGAAACAATTCTGTCTTCCATTAGACACTAACATTTCAAGATCCTAGTTATAGATTAAATACATTTTCAACAATATATACAGTATATATATATCTATATATATATCTATATCTATATCTCTCTAATATCAAATTTATATATATACAGTTAATTACCACATTTTAATAAATACACTCCTTTGTTTTTTCCTTTCACAACAAACAGTTTTTTTTTTTGGTTTTTCACCATTATACACCCTTTCTATGAATCCTTCAGAGTTTTCACACTGGGCACGTTTTCCTGCCTTCCTAATCCAAGTGTGATTTTTCCTGGTAAGCCTTGCAGTGTTGGTCTGGTTTCAGAGTCACTTGATTCTATCGAACCCTGGTGCATTTGCGTTGATTTGCAATTATGCTACAGGCTCACTCTTGCTCGTATCACCACTGCCATCTCCTACATGTGTTTTGTTCAACCCAGTCTCATAAAGATACGTACCTCTGGGTACTTTTCTGCAACACTGTTTCAACGTACCTTACTGCACGTTTCGCCGCAGTTTCAAAGAGAAATGTCCACTGAGTGGGCTGGCTAACACATTTCAATACTTAACCGCTGGCACGGTTTTATTAGCTTTGTTCAGTGTAGGTACGTATTGCTGTGTTTTTATTGCGTTTATTCAGGTACGTATTGGGGCGGTTCAGAATTCAAATATCCGGGGACTGTCGTTAAAAGTTAATTCTCTATCATGTTGGAAATATGTCCTACACCAAACCCAACCCAAACCTACCCGATAGTGTTAACAAATAAAAACATAATTTTTTGATGCAACCGTGCCATTTTAACTAACTTATATGCAGATTTGAACTGTTTTGCTGAACCGTAGTTACACGGGATTCGAACCAGAGATCCTCGCCTCTCAAGTACGTCTCCGTACTCCGTGAGCTACCAAACAAAACCTACCGTCTATGAAAACCCATACATATGAAGCTGTATATTGGCGGTGCCTAGACTGTGCAACAATGGCAAATATGCAAGCATCCGTTTTCAAATCTTCCCCATCATATTAAAATTGTTTGAACTCCATAAGCATGATATGCTGTCAGGAATTGTGCGAAATTCCGCGTTATTAATCGATAACTCTGTAAATATGTGTGAAAATGATAACAGGTTTTCCCGATTTTTACTGCCTTAGTGTTCATTTATTTTGGAAACTGCCGTGATATGTACTTATTGGTACATATTTCGCGTCTCTCGAAAATGTGCCCCCGGGTACGTTTTTGCCATGAGACCAGGTTGGTTTTGTTCAACTAATAATGTCATCATTGGCTAAAATGCATGTTACTTTACTTCCTGAACAAGTGTTGAAACCACGTTAAGTCTTCCTTTTTTTTTACTTTACAATAATGGTTTGTCCATATTTCCCTCGCACCAAACGTCATATCCCCTCGCTACGGTTTTCTTGGTTGGTCTTTATCTAGGTGTGTCTTCTGGTCGCGTATGACATATATTTTTCATATGCACACGGTGGCCTGTTTCCGAACTAAACTCGTTAGTGTGCCACCGGGTTAACATAAAAGGGGCTCCTCGGCCCTGTTTGCCGCGTACCTCAATGACATGAGACGGTCCAAGTTTCTCACAACCAATGGTCTGTTGTTGTCACAAAATTGTGACTGGTCAAGATATGTTCCCTTTAAAAGCCAAATTCTTTAGAAAATCATGATCGCTTAGGACCTTTTTTGTAACCTAAACACCATGAGTGAATTTACGGAACGTTAATAAGCCAAACATACTGCACAAGACACTGAATTTGCAAAGCATTTTTTTATACAACTATCTTACAACCATTTCTGCATATAACATTTAACTACTCTTCTTTTCGCCTATTCCGCACTCTAGTTGTTTTAAAACGATCACACACACACACAAAGGGCTCAACAGCGTTCTCTGGCTCTGGTTCTATGTCAGGGACTAACTCCGTTATGTGTGTAATGGGGAGTGTTGTGCACCTGAAGGCACTTGTCAACACAGGATCCCAGGAGCTGGCAGCAGCCGGGGGCCCCAGCCCCACACATCTGCTGTACCCACTTCCAATGGGCAAACTTATCAAACACACAATCCGTTCAGACACACACAAATGCACAAATAACCTCTCGTTTAGCATGAAAGGCAACAAAATCTTGATTAAAAAAAATTCAATAATAAAAACTACAAATAAATAATATATTATTTTTATATTGATTCTAGATATATGATATTATATCTTATATGACTATATATAATATATATATATATATATTATATATCTAATATATATATATATATATATAACTGTAATTATCCATAGTATGTCTAGTAGTGCGTCAAGACGATTAATCGCGATTAATCGCGTCCAAAATAAAGGTTTTTGTTTACATAATGTATGTATGTGTACTGTGCTTATTTATTATGTATATATAAATACACACACATACAGTATATAATTTGAAAATATTTACATGTAAGCCGATGCATAAATTTATGTAATAGTTAAATTGTATATATATACATATATATAGTATATAAATAAATTTAAGTGCATATATTACATGACCATTTACACTCCTCCTTGAGATTGTAGATAACCTCCCTCACTTCAATGTGTCATAGACATCAATGTATCGGCACGAGCCGGAGGGTTGCTTTGGTTTTGGTTGGTGTATTTTTTTTTATTACTTCTAAAGCAGTGATCCTATTCACTTTCATTAACTACTGATCGACTGCAGAACTGTTTGAGTGTAAAAATCTTCGTATATGTATTCTACTGACGGAAACAAGTCACCTACATATTGGATTGCCCACCCTGGGGTAAGCAGATTAAACATCAATTTTTATTGTTGTGGAACTATCCCGTTAAGACCGTTAAATAGTATGTGCTATTATGATGGTCCCTCTAATTTAAGTTATCTATGTTTTTGTGATCGATAATCGCCATTCTTTGATTTCTCATTCTCTCGTCTGTACCACACACTCTATGCTCTAAGCTAGGCTAACAATAACCTACAGTAAAGATAGTCAATATCACACGGTTTTTCATGGCCATGATTTTCAACCTCTAAAATCAGCATGAATTACGGCAACAGTTCAATAAACAAGAAGTTTCTATTAAAGAAACTGATACGTTTAGACACAATATTGAATGTTTTTGCTCTATTTCGCCAACATATATAATTTCAATTTGCGTCTCTGAGCAGCATGACACTGTTTTGTTCCTGAATGATTCAACCGTTTAAATGATTTGGTTCAGTTGCAATGACTCACTTATTAACAGGGACTTGCTGACATCTACTGGCGGTTTTAATTGCACATTTAAAGTATCTTTTCATTTTTTTAATTATTTTAAATATCAGTATTCAATGTTTTATGTTTAAAATAACTAAATATTTATGCATTTGTAACTGCAGGTTAATGCATTCATGTCCCTCTGAGCTGAATGAAACTGTGTAAATAGGCCTACATCTAAATGCCTCTTCAGATGCAGCTTCTGTGTTTCCTCTGCATTGCAAAGATGAATTTTGATACTGATATTATTTGTTTGGTAACAGCCCAAATGTCTCATTATTTTAATTGACAAATTATATGCAATAATTTGACTAAAAAAGATGAGGCACACTTTAAGAAAAAAATGGCTTTATAAAGGTAAAATGCCCATAAAATGTAAAAATCTATTTAAACTTATTGTAAAAGATTAATTTATATCACTGCTGTGAACTGACCAACACACAGAATATGAAGGATATCAAAAACAGTTACACCACACACACACACCCACACACCCCCACACACACCACCATTATTAAAAATACTTTAAGGGGTTTAATTCTCCAATCTACTCCGAATTCATGTTGCAGAAATGTGTTTAAGAAATTGTGTATGCTCTTGTTCTGTTCTCATTACTTTCTGTCCCTGATGTTTGTGCCTCCTCACAAAAAGCCAAAAGCCTTCCAAAGACAGTAAAATTCTTATGTCATGCTTTAGCTTTAGGTTGGCCGAACGTTGAAAGTTAAGGTTGCAAGTGAACATAAATGTAATGTGAGGTAATTAATTATTATTTTGATTTATGCTTAGTTTTGTAATGTTTAACACTTTTTTAAAGTATGTGAAGTGAATTTTTGTATTGTGTATTTTTTTATTTCAGATAATATTTTTTTTTTATTTGATATATTTTGTATTTACATTTTAAATGTCTTTTGTCAATTAAATACATTAACTGGGATTATTTTCCCACGTATTTCTTATGGATGCATTGTCAAAATTACTTTCTTAATAACGATACCAATTATCGATGGAATACTCGTAGAATACCTCGGTACTAAAAAGATCGTAGCTGGCAAGCCCTATACACACACACACACACATACATATAATGAATATCACGTGTGTGTGTGTGGTAAACAAAAGGTCAAAAATATAATTTCATATCATTAAAATAACCATTTGCATCTCAGAGTTTGTTTTTTTTTTTTTTTCCAAGTGTGTGTAACAAGGATGTGCTTGGCCACAGCTCTTTCTTCAGCCTGTGTAAAACTAAGCGCTCATACCGCCGCACACATAGCATTTAACACAGCATGGGCACACGTTTGCACATCTCAACACCTTACATTACTGTGCTCATCTGTGCAATTGCATTCCTGAGACAGCTGCAAGTTCTTGTCCACTTGTGCTCATGCACATCCCAGATAACTCTCTCTACTTCAATGTCACCACAATTACACAACACAGGCACGGTACCAAGGTCCGGTTTGCACGCGTGAGGTAATAATTGGGTTGTATTTTATGGTTTGTGTATTTTAAGATTGTGAGAAATAATAGCTCGGCTGAATAAATCATTCATACGTTTAGAGTGATTACCGGAGCGAGAAGAGGGGGGAAGCTGGATCGCCCAAGATAGATTACCCATAATGCATTTCAAGAAGGCAACTAATTAGCAGAAGAAAGGTCAAGTAAAACCAGAAAGTGATTAGAGAGAGGAGACAGAAAAAGAGAAAAGAGAGAGCGAGCGAGCGAGAGATGTTCGCATCTCACATACGTTTAGTCACTTTTGGAATGTGGCCAAATTTTTCCCCCCGCCTCGATAACTGAAAGCAGTCGCTTCAATATTTAATGAAATGCTTATGTTGTGGCACCTGGACACATCCGCATCCACAGCGACCCGCTGCCTCCCAAGTGGGTCATTACTGTAGCCATTTGCAAAGGGCACGGGCCTCTCTCCGCCAGCAATGATGCCAGTCTTCGGGAATCTGCCGCAAAACAGCAGGGGACGTGGGGGTGGTGCCGTACTCAACTACCGGGAGGACGGAGTACCGCTGCAGAGGAAAAAAAAGGCAACAACAACAGCCCAACGTTGCACCCAGAGCAAAGCTACTCCCACTGAGCCCTGCTACGCTACAGCCCGCAGCCAGGCTTCTGCTGCCTTCTACGCCCAGAGATTACAGCACACTGCCAGCGCAGGCACGGCGGACGCATTTCTTCTGGCGCATCTCTCCTGTCAACAGCGAAAACACAGCTTTGCGCTGGCACCATCCGCTAAGCGCCCCTCCTCCCCCTTAATGCTCCAATGCATCAATACCTTCAGCCATCAACGGGGAGCAGATGTCCTCCGTTACCGTATCCTTGGCCGGGATTGGGAGCGCTGCTTTAAAAAGCATTAGTCTCCAGGTCCAGGATGGCTGTCTCACCATGGCCCGCCACCCACTTCCACTGGCATGTGATCCCGGGGCCTAATGGAATTTAATTACTTCAGCCACATTAATCATGGCTACAGTGGAACAGCCACTATTTCATCTCCACTCTTAGGGGTTATTAGTACAAATACACTGTCAAACTGCATTGTGGAAGTGGCATTTTTAGGTGTCATCACCTGTACATTTATTAAAATCTATATCAATATCTTTCAGCGGACACTGCTCTCACCACCCCCCTCCTCGGTTGTCTCCCGTGCACATTACGGTTTCAGACAAAGTTTCCTGGCATGAAGTGACACCGGTCTGAGAAACTTTTCCTTCATTAATTCTTTCCTGCCACTCCTGCCCGTCTTTCGACGATTGATTGGACGTGGCTGGCAAGGACAGCGGAGCAGCGCTTCAAGACAACACTCAGAAATAGAGACTTCATGCCCTGACTCGATGCAGGTGTCAAAAGCATTACTCAATTCATTATATTATTAATGGTCCGATGGTCACAAGCGTGACCATTTTTTTTTCACAACAGTAACGTTTCATAGATAAAACCTGGCAAAGTATACTTGGCTAAAATATCTATTGTTGTTTTTCACCAGCAAAACAAACATTTTTAAAAAATCTAAAAAAATTTAGGAAATGTATTTATTTATTTATTCTTTTATAGTTAAAAAGTTTAAATTTTATTTGTCCAGCTATAATATTATCCCCCATCACATCGCACACCCCCCCCCGCCTCCCCCCCCCCCCCCCCACCAATGTACTATTGGGTGGATAAATAAAGAATTTTATTTATCCACCCATTAGTACAGTGAAGTTTATCTCTTAAGTTTGTCATTTTAAAGAATCGGCTACTTAAATAAGAGTTTCATTCTTTTAAGAAGCTAAAATTGAAACAGTATATGACTTTAATACTGCATAGCAGTATCAACTCTACCACCTTAACATACCTAAACTAAAATAGCACTTTACACACACATTTATTTCTAAAATCACTCAGCCAAGGACCAGGTGCTGGTTTGTTCTGATTTAATTATTATTTCTAGCCTTGAAATAAAAATCAATAGGTAGATTCCCTGAGCCCTCGTTATCCTGTTTCATGTATTTCATAGTAAAAATAAAAAGCCACAATAGTAATATGTGGAATTTGAGTCCTGCTGCTCTGAAAACTCGAAGGTCAGGGAAATTAATTTTACTGACTGTGGAGGTGAGGAAAGAAAAAAAGGTGAAACCACAATAAAAACTCCTGCTATACAAAATATTTCAACAGCAGGTAATTCAGCATTTGCTGTTCCATACGTTTCAATATTTCCTAATGCAAGTCTCACATGAGGATTTGATCACACTGCAACAGCTGAATTAGAGAGACCTGCAGTAAGAAATTCACCTCATTACAAAAACCTTAACCTCCCGCATTCTCCACCAACTTCCAGGTTGTGTTTTATGTGACAACCTCATTTAAATGCATATCTTTTCCATACCTGAAGAATTTCAAACATGCTATTTTGTTGCACCAATTTAATAAATATACCAATAGACATCGCAGCAAAAAAGTTCACTCAAGATACAACTAAAATCAATCCCGAATCAGGTTTGAATCAGGCAATATAGTAGTTCTACACCAAAAAAAAAAAACCCTTACGCATTCAAAGCAAATGATTAAAAACTGCCTAAAGCTTTGCTTTGATGAGGATACACCTATCAATAAAAACATAATAGATCTGGATCAGAGAGCTTGTTAGCTCGCCCACAACCACACTAGAACCCTATAGCACTGACAAAAGAAAGTAGGCACTTTTAACAAAGGCATATGAACAGTGAGGTCTTGAGCTCTGGGCTATATAGATTACTATATGATTACTAGAGCCTAAGCTTGTGCATGCGTGAGTTATTGTGTGTGTGTGTGGGGGGGGGGGGGGGTGTTGATGAGCGTCACAGTAGCAGAGAGGCAGCTGGGCATAACAGAGGATTCTGGGTGTGAGAATGCGAGCGGTGGAACCCTCTGGATCCCTGCCACTCATCTGGCCACCTTCCTAAGCAGGGCAGAAAATCAAACAAGTAGGAAAGAATTAAATAAAAGCAAGAAGAAAAATGATTTCTTATAAATAGCAGGCTTCGCCAGAAGGCATAGGAAATGAGAGCAGCGAGGCGCAGGAGAGGAGCTTGAGCTTGACACGGGTCTTAAAATTGAGAGGGGGCGGAATCAGGGACCTATTGCGCAAAATGGCTCCAACCAAAGCAAGGATTAGTGTTCCTGCCTCCACAGCCAAGATTCTCCAGAACAACTAATCACCTTCAAGTTCTCTCAGATTTTTTTTTTCCCTTTTTCCTCCTCACTGTCTCTCGCTCTCCTTCTCACTCCCTTTCTCTCTCTCTATCCTCTTTAAAGTATCATTTCACCCCTCACAGCCATTATGGCTAAAATTAAGCAGAGAGTGTTCTGCCAGCGCCGATTAGACACATCCCTGGATCCGCGCTGAGGAGAAGGTGTCATGTCAGTTACAGCTCTGAGAAGAAACGTGCTTCGCCGAGACGCTCTACACAGGCAGACTGAGAAAGCGACGTACATCTGTGCCACCCAGCGAAAAGACTTGTGGCGAGAATAGTTTAGATTCGGTTCAGAGGGCTAAAATATCAGCCGGCAATTAGAAACGAGGAGGAACGGCGTACAAAACAAAGCTTTTGTGCGGAACTTTTAATAGACTTCAGCGTGTTGTGAGTGAACAAGTGTTATACAACTCAGAATAAAGACAGATAATCTACTTTCAAGTGAGCTTAATTAAACTTATCCTGCAAGACTAAAAATGTACATGTGTTTACAGTCGTATGAATATTCTAGTAGCTGGAATTCGCTTTAATTCATTTACTACAAAACAACGGTTTGCATATCAGTCAAATGCATGCGGTGATCAATTAGCTTAATGCAAAGAAACAAACAAGCGCTTCTTTGTTGTTGCTTAAAGATACAAAATGCAGACATCAGCAAATCTCACGTTCACACTTTAACCCACTTACAACAAAAAGCCGAAGAACTGAAGTTTCATAATTAGTTATTGCAAGGATGTGCATAAGAATGCATGTTTACTTCATTTATAAACAGATGGAGTGTTTGCACACCTGTTTAATGTGACATTCTGCGAGAGATCTGCATCTCACAAGCACGGCTGCACCCGCAAAGGGCAGCGATGATATTGATAAAACAGACGTTTTATAATCACAATGATCTGGAGAACTGCACTGCCACAGGAAGTTTAAATGAGGCTTAGATAGGTCACCTTCAACTTTAAGAGTTTTGTCTGACCTTTAGTTCTTTAATGTCGAGCCGCTGGTTTTGAAAGAAAAAAAAAAAGAGGAAGAAGGATGGCTGTATGATTTCTCTCCAGTCCTATTCAGAGATGAAATGGGCCCTGCATACTTGCAAATGACTGGGAAATATGCAAGTAATTTACCGTTAAATTCCATAACAGGAAAACCTAATTGTACAGCATGTCCAGCCTAATTGAATTGTTCTACAAGTGCATTACTGTTATGGAAATAATACTGACAGGAGTGATAAGAGATTGAACGGAAGACACTGAATGGAGAATAAAACTATTAGGCTAAAAGAAAAAGAAAAAAAAAATCATACACGGAAAGCAATTCAGTGAGATGTGTAAAACAGGACCAAAAATTTAAAATGAACAAATGATTATAAATTAACAATAGTAATACTACTAATAATTATTATGTCCATGCATGCACTAAAAATAAACAACAACAATTAAAATAATAATAAATGCTTCCGAATTAGAAGCATTAAAAATCACATGACTACTCATTCAATCTGATGTTTCAACTTACATGTTTTTACAAGCTACATATTTACACAAAAAAATGCTAATGTTTGCAATGTAAATAAAACACTAAATAACATGCTCATTTGTCAAAAATCCAAAAACAGCTTGATGCACCCACAAAAATGCCCTTTTGCTTGCCTAGACTGAAAAAGCCGCCCTCTGCTGGTCAGAGACTGAAGTGCAGTTGACCCTTCTACAGTTTTCCTGCAGTGGCCTCTGTCAACTAACAAAAGCAGCCACGTGTCAAAACAGGCTGTCAATTTCATAAAAGAAATTGACATGTGAAATGCAGGATGCGCTGAACAAACAAATATAAAGAAAATTTGCATCCACGCTTGTGTGCACCAAACACATTCAGCCAGTAAATACATGCTGCCAAGCCTTTCTTGCAAACAAAAAGTACACAGATACATACATTTGCACATGCGTGCAATTATGCACTTTTGATGCAAATGTACGCATGTGCTTTATTGTATCAAGTTGGAAGCAAGAAACAAAACAATCTTGCGATAATAATTTTGCTGTGAATATTAGCCTTCGTTTGATTGACGCAAAGAACACGTGCAGTTATATTGAAAAGCTCATGAGTGATAATGTCGAATTGGGAAAGTAATATCACCAGTGTTTCCAAGATTCACTGACTAAAAAAATAAAAATCACATCACTCTTAAACACCGGAACTGCCTAAATATAATGAACCTTATGATCTCAAGCTACAGTATCTCTTTGACAGCAGGTTGTTTCAGCAATGATAGGTTAATGTAATTTCTCTTTTGTTTTCATTCAGTCATCATGGAGGAGATGTTCCTTCCATGATGACACGCCGATGGTGAGCAACTTCATTTCAGCCCCGGAATATCTCACGCATGTGACAACACCTTCCTTTGTTGCCAAGAGTGTTGAACTGCTTTGAACTGCCGACTGACAGAATAGGGAAGCCATTCCAAACGCAAATTTAAATTATTGTTACTTACACGTTTAACCCTCTAGACACTGTTCTGTCCTCATATGTGGAGGAATTCTGAAATCATGTTGCCCTCTTTTGGCTGGCATGTGCGACTGCAGATTCTTTCCTGACATAATTACAACTGCTTGAAAATGGGCAGGTGTTTAAAAAAGGATAAAGGTGTGATATCTTGATAAGACGTTGAATAATGTAAAATATGAATGTGAGATATTTGAAAATCAGATATGACAATGTTACAAATATAAAGGAAATGACCTTGCAGTTTCCTCACGCAGTATGGTACAAAAACATAAATGACTGGATTTGATAGATGAATTAAACTGCAATGACCTGCAAAAAAACCTGTAACAGAAACCCTGTAAAAGAAAACTTGAAAGAAAAAAAAACCTGTAAAAGAAAGTCAAACAACATAAAAAAGAGTGACCTGTACTCATCACACTAGGCCATACTACCCTGTAAATGTCTATTAATGAATATTTCCTTTTCAAACTAGCTCTATTCTCAACACATTTCCTCCTGTGCTTTCGTCTCATTTCGTACTCACTCGCTTTCTCTGCCTTCCTCTCCCTCACTCCTCCTCAGACCTGCAGGTCACTCCAGCAGGAACAGGAAGTATCCGTCCTCCTTTCCAGAGCTCACCCCTTTGTCAGTTTCCCCAGCGTTCTCCCAGCATTCCAGTCTTTGATTTCCCACTCGTCTGCAAAGATAAGAAACAAACCCCAGCAATGGGAACTTTCAGTGAATATCCTTTTCAGCCTCCACACCTACTATCTGTTTTGCTTTCTCTTTTTTTTCCTCCCTCGTTCATCTCTGAGCTCGGGGAAAGTGAAGAGGTGGGTAGTTTATTCAGTAATATTCAGAACGGTTGATCTAAATAAAGATGCTCTTCAAATTCCTGTGTATGTCTAATGGTCTATCATTGAGGGAGGATTACTGATCAGATTTAAACGGCTAAACAATGCTGAGTGGAAAGGAGGAGCGGAAAGAGAACTTTTGTGGTGATAGATGCACTATCGAGAATTTCGGTGGCTCATATTTCAAGCTGGTGAAATAGAGTCGTTTAAACGGCCTGTAGTGTCCAATATATAGCGGTAAATAAACGATAAGAGCTTGGTGATAAGCAACCCTCCCCACACTCTCTCCTCGCAGCTGAATCGATACGGCCTGTGCAGCATATCATTCATCTCATAAGTATAATGAATAGTTGTGTTATTAATCTCATCTTTATACAGGGGTAATATGATAGTTAATTCAACTCAGTTGAAATGAATGGAAATAAGTTAATCACAAACGCATCACTTAGGAAAATCAATTCGGGCGAGATATTCTAATAACAATACATAAAGGCAATGAGCGCTAATTCCATCATGCATAGAAAGCAATATTTCACTCCGTTATTCTGACTAACGCATAAATGGAATATTTCACACTCTTTTCTTCAGTGAAAACAATATAGATTTTGATTTGCTTGCGAACAATTTTAATAAAAAGCTATTGATGGGATATTGATTGGTTAGCTCACGGCACAGCTCGTGGGCCCAGTGTGCAACAATCATTACACGCCATGCTTTTGGGTTCATTTCAACTCAATAAAGACTCCATATGCTCTTGGCCCTTTGAACACGTCGGGATGCTTTTTCCACAGCATCCTTTAAATCAAACTCTACTGTCAGGATGAGCCAGAAGAAATACTCAAATGTAGCAATGCTCCAACATCCGACTGACCATGAATCAAGATTATGCTAAAACACAAACATGTCGGACAAATTGATACTTTATATCAATCTAATATAAAATAGAAAAAAATAGTTATTATGTGTTGGCAGTGCACTATGATTTCCACCATCACTGAAACTTTAGTAGTACATAGGTAAACTGAATTTAAAATTGGCCAGGGTTTCAAGTCTTTTCAGCTTTAATTTTCCAGGAATCACTTTTATGCTGTGGTTTCAAAATTTGTGGCATCCCTCAAGGCTCGCTGAGTGGTTCCTTGACTTCTTTCCCGTCTGTACCTTCCTTTAAGAATGTGATCTCTGAACTCCAAAATCTTATTTATCTCCATGTCACTTTGTAAAACCTTTATTCGTGTGAACATATCTTTTAAATGTGAGAGCCACTGGAGTAACGGCAATAAAAGGCTGAAGAGGGATCAATGCTGAACGCATTACGCCTCGGCACAGAGACTTGGCTTTAATAATCAAAAAATTGATCCATTAAGCTCAGCCTAATTCTTTGCCAAAACGGGAGCGGTGCTCAGTTTTCAACACATGGTTATGTGAAGAATTGCAATTTTTCACTGAGACTCTGGTCTAATGACACAATATTGGAGATAGATAGATAGATAGATGATAGATAGATAGATAGATAGATAGATAGATAGATAGATAGTAGATAGATAGATAGATAGATAGATAGATAGATAGATAGATAAAGCTAAGAGCCATCATTCATGTAAAGAATAAAGATTGTTATAACTTTTTTTTTTCTTGAAGTGACCTAACATTTACCGAGTCCTTCTCACATGACTGTGATCATTCTCCACACACACTTCAAAGGTTACCGGATGTGCCCAATACAAAGCTGTAAGTGAGAGTTCCACTTTTGACACTAGGATTTACCAAAAAAGATTAAACCTTATCCATGCCACTCTGATGAGCTGGATCATGTGTGTCTATTCTACAGTGTAGGAGCAAACAGCAAAGTTTAAGAGAACAGATAATAGGGGGGAAGTGGATGAAAAGGAGCACAAAGGAGGTAAACAACCAAAACCCTCTGAAACAAGACCCGTGGCAGAGTCTTTTGGACCTCGGTTGATGTGCAGGTCGAGCATCACAGCGCAGAGACGCTTCCTCTGCGCCGTGTCCCTGGGCTGCCGCTGCAACTCAACACCAGCGATATCGATCGGACTCCTAAGCCTCCACCAACCTGGTCAAACCCGAGTCCTTTCTGATATTTACCCACTAAAGTATTCCCTTCTGCTAGCACTGCCAACCCACAAGACATGGAGGGAGAAAAAAAGTCAATTATATACAATGTGCTTGGTTTCCCCTCAAGGATGGAATCCACCCTTTCTAATCCGATCAATTCATGTCAGACAGGAGGCTGGATTCAGCGCTATCTCTGAAGTCCTGTAATCCAGGCTAAGTCTTCACACTGCCTGCCTCACCTCCACAAGAAAAGGGTTTGGTCCAGAGCGTGATACAGCAAATTAGCCGTAGTGTGCATTCAGACACACTGCAGTGGATGGGTGCCAGTGTGCTAACAGCTAAGCATAATTGGATAAGCAATTCAGCTAATTCCTATAGTCAATTCTACAGTTGGCACATACAATATAGGGGGACTGGGGCTAGTTGCCACACTTTTTATTTTCATTTTATTTTTGAAAGTCAATTTCTATATTAGCAGGTGTGTTGAAACACATAAAACAATAAAAAAAATTCGATGCCATTTCATAATAACAAACAGCAACATAGAAAAAAATAAGTCTTTTGAAGAATTAAGGCATTTTTGATAATATTAATATTTTGAAGAATTAATAGTATTTTTGAGTCAATTTCTATAATAGCTGGCATACTGAAATTAAACAATATAAATATTATATAATATGCCTTTCATGATAAAACACAAAAAGTAACAAAAAATATCAAACAATTGTTTTAGCCACAAATACTGTAATTAATAAAGTGTACAAATTTACAACTTCAAAATACATGACAACTTGCCTCAACCTGAGCTGATCTTTCAATTAAAATCTACCTTCATCATATACTTGACTCTTGTCTGAATGTTTAATTATATTCACTTGTTTAAACATAGCTGGAAACGACTATGTATGCTGTAATTAATTTAGTTGACATAACTTACAAAAAAATATATTTTAATTTAAGAGGGTTTTGAACTAGATATTTGAAAGGTGTGACAATTAGCCCCAGTCTCCCATATTGTAGACATTCAGCAAGGTACAATCTGATATTTATTTTCCTTTTTTTTTAATCCTTTTTTGACTTTTAGCCACTGGTGAACTATATCCAAGCAGTATATAACTTTGAAGTATTTGGCTGGTGGTGAGACATGGGAAGGTGTCCCATTACAGACACGCAAATGCTAACGGCCAGTGCGCACGGTAAATGAGCAGGAACGAGGAGAGAGTGCTGGGACACTTTAATTTCCACTGACATATTGTGCTTCATGTACAGTCTGAATGGCTCCATAAAGAAAGTGTAATGATGGTCCAGGACCCTGGCCAAATAGCTGACATGCACGGCTTCCCTGGTCAGCTCAGCACCGGGTTTGATCCGTCTCATTACACCAGTCATTCAAATAATGGGCAGCTATGGGAGCTCTGGTAAAGCTGCAACTAATACACATGCCAAAGTCTACATCATAGTGGTTCATTCTCACTGTCTGCTTAGTATGCACAGGTGTTCAGGGCTGAGAAAGTAAACATATAAATCTACATTTTTAATTTATAACATACTATAATAAAATTATATAAACAGATAAAAAATTCAAAATAAATATAGCAAAAAGAGTATAGAATCATTTATCTTAATTCGGCATTCTAAAAAACAGGAAAAATAATAATGTTATTTTAATGTTAAATTATATTAGTAAAAAAATACTATAATACTACTAAAAAATACAATATACTTAATATAATAATTTTCTGAAATGTCCTCTAAAACTTACAAATACTAAATATAAAATGCATTACAATCAAGAACGTTCTAATCTGATCTTATATGAGAAACTGAAGGAAGCTCAGATAAATCATCACCTATAAAAGGATCTCACGATCCACAGTCTAGCAATAACGATATATTTTCAAACCGGTTCGTAAAAACAGCACTAAAGCTTGTCTACCGAGATCGGAAAAGAACAATAGCTCCTTATTCTCATTCAGATGAATGCATGGCAAGGAGAGGGAGAGGCGCGATAAATCGGCCACCCCTGCTCTTGTCTCGCTTCAAAAGAATCTGTTAGAGAGAGAGGGAGAGGGGGGAAAAAGCAGGGAGCAAGACCCACACGATGTAGTTCCAGCCAATTGCATTCCAGAGAAGTGACCATGGCTGGAGATAAACAATGCACAATAGATCACGCTCCTCAAAAGGTATAAAAGAAAGGCAGATGCCGCAGGAATAAGGCAATAGCAGGAGAAAAGGAATAATCCGCGTTTCTCCATCAATTCCGAAAAACATAATTGTTTAAATCCTTTATTCAGGACTGCCATTAACCCTGTGCAGTGTATGGCTGTAACAATCTGCATGTGAATGGAAATAGGAACCTTTCTCTCTCTCTCTCTCCCTATGTGAGGTTGCCAGGCTCACCCTCTCCAAACCACAGCCAGAGCCAAAATCGCTTTAAATTGTTCCTCACTGTCGCAAACAAAAAAGCATTTAACACTCACCCATTGTGCGGGGACTGATCTCTCAACCACTCTAGCACCCCGTCAACACAAGCCCAGATATCCTTCCACAGATATGTAAACAGCCCACTAAGATTTCTTTGTTTGGATTTTGAAGCTGGGTAGGTTTGCCTTTGCTGCGCTTGCTTTTACAGCTTAGAAGCAGGTGGATGACAAAACATCAATCTCTCCAGGCACAATGTGTAGCACGCACGCTTGACACTCTACACAAGCAATATACAATCACACACTCCAATACAGGACTCTCAGCTGTAATGATGTGTGTTTGCTTAAAGGCAGCTTTACTGAATATTTGAGCATTTTTGGATTAAAAACACACAGCATATTAGAGCCTGTGAGGCTTAAGGAAGGGGGAATTAGACACCAAAACATCCATAGACATCTGCATCCATAGCATCTGAGCAGAAAATGATAAGGGCACGGGAAAGTTCTTTTGCACTGTTTATATTTTAACCGAAGTATTAATGCAAGACAGGTGCTGTAGTCTACTGGGGGAAAATAATTTTTTAAGTGGGGTGTTGCCACACTGGAAACCTGTCAGAGAACAACTGACATGCTGATATTTCTGAGATTCTGGCTACTGTATGTGTCATGCTATTTAGTCCAGTGAGTATTTCTCTGAATCAGTCTAAACACATAATCTTGGCTACAAATAATAATATATAATATAAAAAATAATAATATAAATATATTATTAGTTTCCACCATCTTGCCCAGTGAAAACAAATAAAGTTAATTTAACGTCATACACTGAAACACGCCTTGAACCAGTTCTCATCAGTTCATTTATAATTAATTTAATAAACACATACTCTTTATCTTAAATAAATAAATGTAAATAAAAATAAGCACCTCTTCTATAATTACAGGATAAATACATTTAAAAAATGTTCGAAATGAGCCAATCGAATCAAAAAAAGATGTCCTGACAGCCTAGTAACAAAAAAAGCAGCAAAGTATAAAAGGAAAACATTTATGAAATACAAAACTATCCATGAAACAGCGAACATATAAAAGGTAACATACAATAGCATTGATCGATTTGAACAAATAATTACTACAATAATGTATGGTTTGATGAAAACGTGACAACTTGCCCCTACCTGAAAATATCAGTCCTGAAAATACTGTTCAAGCTCTTCACAAGTTAGTTGACTATATCTTGTCGTCTAATATTTGCAAGTCTGGGTTTATTGCGTTCACTTGTTCACCCAGCAAATACAACAAAAGTATGACGACGCTGGAATTTTAGTTTGGAGAACAGAAGTCATAAAACTGTGTTTTTACTGCTGCAGTAAATGCTTCCAGAATAATTGCATCACATGGGGCGTTTTAGCCTAACGTTACCTGTTGCACTGTGTAGTTTGCTTGTTTTGATTTTGGTTAAGCCAATATAAACACCCATCAAGTGATTAACTAATGCTGCGTTCACGCCATATCGGAATTCCCGTTATTACGAGATTCCAACTTATAAAAAGCGTTCACGTCCTCGTAGAACTCCTAATGACAACTCGTGAACTGGGAGTTTTCTGAGAGCTACGACTTGTACCACGTGACCACTGCAGGCTCTTCTTCTTCTTCTTCTTCTTCTTTAGTTTTTTGGCGCATAACAATCTAAATGTATAGCGCCACCTACAGTACGTTGCTGTTGTGCAGTCATGTTAGCTATTATCTTCAAAATGACTTATGAACATAAAAAAGGAGGGGAGGGGGGGTATATATAATTCTCCATAAACTCTTCCCTTTACCAGATTCCCAGGTTCCAGGGACCCATCTGCCGCTGCGTCTCCAGCTCCTCCAGAATACTTCCTTGGTTCCCTAAAATCCAGATCAGGCTACAGCATCCCTGTTTGATTTTAAATCCTCTCACTCAACCCTGTACTATAAATGAATTTTATTAGCAGCCTATATCCTACTATATCTTTATTAAACTCATCCTAACAAGTACCCCAAATCCTTATTTACCTTTCCCTTTTTAAGTATGTTATTAATTCCTTTCTTTCTTCATCATATTTTTTACAATCGTATATTACATGCTCTACTGTTTCTTTTTCCCCACAATACTCACATAAACCATTCTCGTGTACTCATGTACAGTAATAAATAGTGATGCATTCAGTCCTGTGTCCAAGTCTCATCCTTGTTATAATGACTTGTTCCCTCCTGTTTCTACCACTAATGTTTCATTTATTATTAACGGTTTTTTTATATATTAAATAAATGCCTTCCCTTATTATCTGAATTCCATATTTCTTGCCAATCCTTTAAAATATTTTCCATAATTATAGTTTTGACTTCATCTACTTAAAGTAACATTAACATCTACTTCTGCCTTTTTTAAAAGCATCTTTTGCCAATTTATCAGCTGTTTCATTTCCCAATATGCCCACATGTGCTGGCACCCAGCAGAAACCGACTAATACACCTTTTCTTTGTACACGCCATAATAATGTCAATATTTCACTTACTCTCGGACATAATGGTTGTGGACAATGATTTCATATTACATTTAGTCATTTAGCAGACACTTTTATCCAAAGCGACTTACAAATGAGGACAATAAAAGCAGTCAAAACTAACAAAAGAGCAACAATATATAAGTGCAAATGACAAGTCTCAGTTAGCCTAACACAGTACACGTAGCAAGGTATATATATATTATACACACAAAGAAAAACAAATAGATAGAATAGAAAAAATAGAAAGCTAGTGTTTGTTTTTTCGTTTTTCTTAAAAAAAGAATATCCACAGAATAGAAAGTGCTAGAGTTAGAGGGTCAAATAAAGGTGGAACATATGTGTTTTTAGTCGTTTCTTGAAGATGGCTAAGGACTTAGCTGCTCAGATTGAGTTGGGCAGGTAATTCCATCAGGAGGGAACATTTAATTTAAAAGTTTGTGAAAGTGATTTTGTGCCTCTTTGGTCTTGCACTATAATGTGCCGTTCACTTGCAGAATGCAAGGTCTGGAGGACACTTAAGTCTGAAGTAGTAAATTTACGTAAAAGGTGCAGAGCCAGTGGTGGTTTTGTAGGAAAACATTAATGCCTTGAATTTAATGCGAGCAGCTACTGTAGCCAGTGCAGATTGATGAACAGAGGTGTGACGTGTGTTCTTTTCGGCTCATTAAAGATTATTCTTGTAGCGGCATTTTGGATTAATTGTAGAGTTTTGATAGAAGTGGCTGGAAGACCTGCCAAGAGAGCATTGCAATATTCCAGCCTGGACAGAAAAAGAGCTTGAACAAGGAGTTATGAAGCACGTTCCGAAAGAAAGGGCCTGATCTTCCTAATATTGTATAAAGCAAATCTGCAGGACCAGCAGTTTTTTAGCAATGTTGTCTGAGAAATTCAGCTGATCATCAATCATAACTGCAAGGTTTCTGTCTGTTTTTGAAGGAGTTATTGTTGATGAGCCTAACTGGATGGTGAACTTTTGATAAAGTGATGGGTTTGTTGAAACCACAAGAATTTCTGTCTTAGCCAGGTTGAGTTGAAAGTGATGGTCCATCATCCAACAAGAAATGTCTTTAGATCATCAGGATGGAATGAGAGGTAGAGTTGATTGTCATCAGTATAGCAGTGATATGAAAAGCCATTTTTCTGAATGACAGAACCTATTGATGCCATGTAGACAGAGAATAGAAATTGTCCAAGAACTGAGCCCTGAGGCACCACAGTAGCTAGATGTTGCGACTTGGACACCTCACCTCACCAAGATACCTTGAAGATCCTATCTAGAGTAAGCCTCAAAACACAAGGCATTCTCGGTCGAATGTCCACTTCTGAAGCAGATTGGTTGCTGTCCAGGAGGTTGTTCTGTGTGAGAATGGCTGAGACTTGGTTGAACACAACTCCTTCAAGTGTTTTTGCAATGAAAGGTAGAAGGGTAACCAGTCTGTAGTTCTCTAAAAGTGATGGGCTAAGGGTGGGTTTCTTAAGTAGTGGGGTTATACGAGCCTGTTTAAATGTTGAGGTGAAACATCAGTGTGAAGGTATGTGTTAATGATGTGAGTGAGTGCAGGTACAACTGCATGATAAATGGCTTGAAGGAGATGAGATGGATTAGGATTAAGCGGACAAGTTGTAGGATGATTGGAAAGGATGAGTTTAGATACTTCTGCCTCAGAGAGTGGAGAGAAGGATGAAAACGAGTGTATGTTTGCTGGTAAGATGTGTTTGACAGTTTGTGGTGTGGAAAATGTTAACACAGAAGCAGAATCAGAGCATATCACTACTCTGTCTGGTCTTACCTCTTCAATCCACATCAATCCTATTATGATAGAGACTATTTCAATAGCATATATTGATAGCTTAGATGATACTCTTTTAGTTATTGATACATTCAAGTCCAGGATAAAAACTCCTATTCCTGCAAGCCCTATATTTGGGTCTTTTGAACCATCTGTATAAATATGCGTACTCGCATAAAATCTTTGCTGTAAATGTCTATTCACCATATATTTGATATTACCCATTTCCTCCCAGTCCCTTTTCTTGTCTAGTATTTCCAAATCAGTTTTAACTTCAGGAATTAACCAAGCTGGTACCTCGCCCCATACTGGAGACATACTACATTCTATATTTGCAATCTGATATCTTTCTGCTATTTGATTAATATTCCATCCAAAACCCTTCCCTTTTTCCTTTGTATATTCCCAACAATTATTCAATACATCTTTAGAAATATGTTCTCCAGCATGACTCTTCATTGATGTCCAATAAACTAGGGACAATTTTACTCTACGTAATCTTAATGGCATTTAATTTGCCTCTACTAATAGTGCATTGACTGGAGTTGTTTTAGTTGCTCCTAGACATATCCTGAGTGCTCTGTATTGTATTCTATCTAATCTCCTTAACAATGTTGCTGATGCTGCATCATACACCATACATCCATAGTCAAGTATAGATCTAATCAAGGCTTGATATATTGTTAACATAGTTTCTCTATCTGCTCCCCACTCTTTTCCAGCAACTGATCTCATCACATTTAAAAATTTCCTGCATTTTTTATCTGTTTCTTCAATATGTTTCTTCCAAGTATAACTTTCATCTAACCAAATTCCCAGATACTTAAAAACATGAACTCTTTCTAAAGGTTTACCTTAAAATACCAGCTCAGTGCCTGTTGGAACTTCCACCGCAGGCTCTGTTTAGGCGTTGATAGTGTTGCCATAGAGAAGCATATTTCCGAGTCCGAGGCAGTGTTGCCAATTTGGGGATTTTGTCGCCAAATTTAGCGAATTTCTCATTGTAGCTGCGACTTTTTTTTATTTTTTGCGACAAGGAGCTATTTCAGCTATATTTAAATAAAACTAGCGATTTTTTGGAGATTTTTTATTTGCCCACACCCTGCCGTAGGCCTGTGACCTCTCACGTTTGCTCTCAATCATGCCAATGATGAGTCTGCACAGTGTGAACACATCAGTACGCCACGCCTGCCATGGCACACACCACAATTTCATTATAAGCATCAATCAAGATGGCGGAGAAAAAAAATGAACATGTTGTTTTAACCACGGACACAAAAGTTATACCACAATTCATGCACAGTCATGTCAACCAGATACTGAGAGAGAGACAGTGCATCATCGTGTTGTGTGTGCTGGGATGCAGTATTTTGCACTTACTTTGCAGTAACAGAGTGTGTTGACTGAAATAAGTTTGTATGAACAAAGTTTTTGTTTTTGGAGAATCATAATATCTCTTATCTGTTGTATTTGCGCAGGACAGGGATGCACTTTGGTGACACATAAAACAAATTCCCAACATTATGTGTCTTTCCATCATTTCCATCGTGGTTGGAAGTGATTTTAGTGATTATATGGAAGCCTATTTGCTCGCTTTCTAGGCAGGCTATAATCAATTCAGAATTTGAATTAAAGTTTTGTTTTACGAGCTGCTAACAGGACCAACAGCCACAAACCCTGTACATGCAGCAAAGTTTCAGGAGTGACTGAAAAAGAACGGATGAGATACAGGAAAGTCGGTAATGTAGGCTAGTTTTAGGCATGATGCATATATCTATATATATATCGCTTTCATTTAATTACTACACACCCACCGCGCCTTACAATCGTATGAGGGGATCTCTCTTCCACCACCACGATATTACAAGAGAAAGGTATTGATAATCACATGTTGGACATGATCCTTGTTATAAAGAGGAGCGATTTTTAAACTAAATTGAAATAGTTGCCTGCCATCGAGGTGGTGGATATAGGGTAAGTAACTAATCCTGATTGCAAACAAGCTATTTCGAAAGTGAATCCCGTATTTATATGAGGGATGCGGGATATATGTCGCTCCTGAAACTGTGCTGCATGTACAGGGTTTGTGGCTGTTGGTCCTGTTAGCAGCACCTAAAACAACTTTTATTTAAATTCTGAATCGATTATAGCCTGCCTAGAAAGCGAGCAAATAGCGCTTTCATATAATCACTAATCACTAAAAAGCTGTCACTCACTTCAATTTATCGCAATCTCACGATTCCGTGAACTGCAAACAATATCTTATTTACTTCGTGTCTATGTGTGGCGTTTAGCATTCAGTGAATTTTGACAGTGTCACCCTGTATCTATTTATATTTCTTTATTCATATTTTAATATATTATTATCTTATATTAACTATTTGCACACACGAGCATTATCCGGCTTCGCTCCTCCCGACCGCAGACGCAGGTTTACAAGCCACTTTTTCCAGAGATTTTCAGTCAAATTCTTGAATTTTCCCCCTTATGAGCAACACATTTTTGTACACGATAAAAGCTCCTTGTGGTTTTTCTCCGATTTAAGCATCCATAAACAGCGCAAAACACAGGCATTTTGAGTTTCTGCTAGTGATTCCTATGGAGAAAAATCACTTCCTGCCCTCCAGCTGCATTCCGCGCGTCATCAGAATCACGTGATTGCAAACAAGCTGTTGAGAGATTCTGTTCGTGTACACTGCTAATATATTGCAGAGATACATTTGGTTATTAATTTCTGTTGCAAATTAGTTCAAATAAAGTTCGGTCATTCAAACGCTCCAGTCTTTTCGCTTTGCCTGTATCACAACAGCGGACAAAGCTTCTGACAGTAGTGTTCTGCCTATTAAGCGTCAGTCTGTGTTTATATGGTTTAGTTTATTGTCCAGACATCTAAATAGGTGTTTAGCTAGCGGTTTATATTCAGCCTGTGCTTTGGCATACTTTGGTTTGCTGATGAGAGAAAGTTCTATGATTATTCCGCTTAATAAGGAGAAGAAGTTTCACATCTCAGTTCAGTCATGCTAAAGAAGACAGCGTAGGTTGTCAGCTTCGTTTACAGTGTGAATGTGTAATGTGTCGTGTGGATCGTACCAGAAGATGAACCGATTGTCACAAGTGTCACATTTTTCTCATTATTTTATCTTTGACAGGAAAAAGATTTAAGGATAAGAATATCTCTACCGGCTGATCGTCAGATGAAACAGGCAAAGTATGATTGCAATAGTATTTCTTTAAAAGTAGTTTTTGTATATGATGGCCGTCAAATGTTATGTCGGTGTATATGTTATTGCCTTTTTTATTAAGGTAGCAGAGAACATAAACAACATCAAACAAAATATCAACGTGAAGAACATTAGACCATTTGCAAGATATAGTCATATAAAATGTCTGAAATAATTAATAAATCTCAGTTACACTTATAACAAAATATTCTATATTGTAAGCAAAAATACTGTAAAATCAATTTCATATTTGTATTTTTTGATAAAGTTACCAAAATGCTTTTAAACTGCTCCAAGGCTTTTTCATTCCATTTAAATCTGTGTATATAATGTTGAGCCAGTATAAATAAGTCACTCATAAACGGTACATTTTTATTATTTTCTGTTGTTTTCTTTTATTTCTACATTTTTATTTGATTTGTTATTTTATATTGATATATATATATCATATATATATATATATATAAATGATTATATTATATTATTTCATTTTCTTGTGCTTGTCTTTGGTTGTTTTGCAGATTTCATTGTTGTTGGCAAATGAAAAGGCTACTTCATGGTTATCAACATATTGTGAAGCAGGTACAATACATCACATGCAATATTTGCAGCTATGTTTTCATCATTCTAGAATCTACGTCTTAATTAACACATAGCCTAATGTTTGGCATGGGGGATTTATGATTTACCCTGCCTAGATTTATGTGGTACCCTAACTAGTTAAAGTTCATTATGTCCTTATGAATTTAAAATTATTAATAATTAACTCTAATGGTCACTCTCATTAGTCAAATGACAGGTGCTGGTTTTGATATTCTGTATGTAGCCTAGGGCTGTCAAAATGGCTAAAAAACTAAATTTGAATTTTGTACTTAAATATGATCAAAAATCGATTTATGTTCAAATTTAAAATGCATTATTTCAGTTAGGGTGAAGAAAAGCTTCTGGCTTCTCTCCTGAGGCCACAAGAGGGCGCATCGAACGAAATATTATGCACGTTTCTTCAAGGCATAATAAAATAACACGACTATCTTTGAAAAAAGGTTTAAAATAATTTTTATAAACCTTATATAATTAAAGTTGCTAAAACAATTAGAAACAAAACAGCATCATGCATGTATGTATAGTTTAATACAAAGGACCGAAAACCAAACACAAAGAGAACTTTCTTCATTTAAAAACTTGAGATGTACTCAGATGGGGAAAAACTGCTATAAAGTCTTGAGACATGTTTTTAAAAAATTTAACTTACATTAATTTTACATGGCTTTATAAACATGCGTCTCTTTTGTGCGAGACGAATGCAATGGTGATAGATGTCCCTCTAGAACAGTGAATCTCAACCTTTTTTACACCAGAGAGCGGTTAGGTTTTGACAAATATTTCTCGTGGACCGCTGTATGGGGCGGGTGGGGTTGGATATTATATGTAGATATATAATATATATTATTAGGCTATTATAGAGTATTATAATAGCATTATATAGTGGTTCAACCATAGACTGTAAAAAAAGATGGACGACGCACCTTTAATCTCTTCCATTGAAGAAAAGTGAAGCCGCCATTGTCCCACCAGGGCGCGGCCATATTGCGCTGATTTGGAACCGGAGTCTGCGCAGTAGAGAACTCGGGACCAGCGTCTGTGCAGTAGCGAGCGAAGTGGAGCCGCGTCCCGCCCACACACCCGCAGAGTCGATCGCAAGCATACGCCCCTGACCCTGTTTTAATTAGCCTGACTGCTCCAGTTTTTGTCTGCTGAGAGGATTGTGTTAAAATAAGGTAAATACAACTCCAATATCCTCCTAAAGATCCCGAATAAGTCCGTTGGCGCTTCAGTTCACTCAGAGAAGCTGTCAGTCTCAGTTGTCAATCATGATGTCACACTCCCGTTTTTATAGCATCACTTAACTAACTAAAACCAAAATTATTTTAAAAACGAACACTTGAACTTGCATCAGTGTGATAAAATCTACATCAAATGACAAAAGCCATCTTTTAAAAGCCATCAATTATTTGAAGTGAAATTAAATTATTTAGTTTGTCCCATGTCCCATTAGATTGCATGGAGAGGGCGGGGTTTATGACCTATACTGGGACCAGCCACCTGGGGGCGATCGAAACCTGATGGCTTCACTTTTTAAGACTTGTGCGGCACACTTGGTTCACGCATTATTTGTGTTTTTTTTTTTGTCACGATCAACAATTTTTCGGATTAAGCAAGAAAAAATTATTTAAAGCACAGAGAATGACCATGCCGGAAGGGTTTTTGACATAAGGCTAATTGATGTGTATGAATACGCAACTCGCTATTTCCGCGAAACACCATCTGAAACACGTCTCTTGTGCACACTTTGGATTGTTGCGCAACCCAGTGATGACCAATTTGAAGCGCCCTCTTTCGTTTCTTCTTGTGGTTTAAAATCGCTTGTACTTGTAAATTGGCAAATTAATCTGCTAATCACATGCTTGCCGAACGGTAGGGTCTCATCCGTATGTATTATGGATCAACTGCGATCTGTTTAACTCCTAATATGTGACAGATCAGAGTAATCTTTCATTTACTTAGTTAACATGAAATTGTCAAATTGCTACTCCATATCAATCGCATACAAAGAAAATACAGAATAATTATAACAAGCATTAACATAAATAAATAACAGTGTCATATCTATACACATTTTTCCCAGAACGTTATTGCGACCCGGTAGCAATTCTTCCACGGCCCGCTAGGGGGTCGCAACCCGGTGGTTGGGGACCTCTGCGCTAGAAATGTGATAAATATGCATTCTGTGTGAATGATTTGGTTTCGGTTTTGACGTAAACAACATAATCTCTGCATTGATGTTCTTTTTTCCGCAATATTGTGAATGAACAACGTAGCAGCGACGCTAGTGGGTTCAACTGGATAGACTAACAAAAACATTAAAATGCAATGACACTTATATCGTCATCGCATTTCGTGCGCCACTGATACGGCTGCCTGACCCACACCAAAAATTTTTAATGCGACTTTTTTTGCATTCGAATGTGGATTTTTTTTAATTCGACGAATATTCGAAATTTGATGATTTTTTTGACAGCCCTAATGTAGCCTAATAGTTTAATCACAATATTTGTATTTTATTGATTTTCTTTTAACAGAGGTCACAGCATTCAGCCCATTTGATGGCTTTTATCCTGGAACTCAGGACAGTATTGGTAAATATTCTTAAAATATTGCACGATTTATCCCCAGGGCTGGACATTACCATATTCATGTTGACAAATGTTACACATGATGTAATGTTTAGGGCTGGGCAATAATTCAATATCAATATGTATCGCGATATGATTTTTTTCAATAACAGTGATATGATTGTTAAACACATTTCCGATATTTCGATCTACATTCCCGTTTCCATGTTGACTTCGTTGAATAAACATGATCAACTGCAATGTTTTCAAAATCAAAACGCAGCGCGGGTGTTTTATATGAATGTATCTCTGAAGGGAAAGGACTGTCTTCAGAAAAGTTTTTTATTTTTATCTGATAAAGTAGCGTTTATGAGCGGAGCTGATTTGATTACAGCAGTTACTGGAGAAACCACTAGTTATACCGCTCTCAAAGAGCCTCCTGCTGGCAGACAATCAGTTTACATTTTCAATAAGCCCGTCTCCAGCAACACTTCCAGTTTTTGTTGTTGTTAATTTTTTTTGTTTTCTGCAGCAACTCCGAGCACTTTCATACCCTTTATACTGGCTAAAGCACATTTGTTTCTATCTGTAAGAATAATCAGCCTACACTGCCAGTCAAAAGTTTTTGGACAGTAAGGTTTTTAATGTTTTTTTTTTTTTTTTGAGAATTCTCTTCTGCTCACCAAGCCTGCATTTATTGATCCAAAGTACAGCAAAAACAGTAACATTTTTAAACTTTTTACTATTTAAAATAACTGCGTTCTATTTGAATATATTTTCAAATGTAATATTCCTGTATCAAAGCTGAATTTTCAGCATCATTACTTCCAGTCTTCAGTGTCACATGATCAAAAATCATGTATTGCCGATTTGCTAATTATGATATCTAAACAGTTTTTTAAGCATTTTTTTATTTCATGATTCTTTGATGAATAAAAGATCCAACGATCACATTTATCTGATAAAAAGCTTTTGTAACATTAACACTATGCCATTCAAAAACTTGGATTCAGGAGGAGTTTTTTTTTTGTGAAAGAAATTATATAAATGAATACGTTTATTTATTGCAAGGATCAAAAGTGATGATACAGACATTTATAATCTTACAAATATTTCTATTTTAAATGAATGCTGTTCTTTTAAACTTTCTATTCATCAAAGAAACCTGAAAAAATTCTACTCGGCTGTTTTCAACATCATAATAAATGATTTTTGAGCAGCAAATCAGAATATTAGAATGATTTCTGAAAGATAACGTGACTGGAGTAATGATGCTAAAAATATTGCTTTGAAATCACAGGAATAAATTGCTTTTTAAAATATATTCAAATAGAAAACTATTTATTTTAAATAGTAAAAATATTTACAAATGTTACTGTTTTGCTGTACTTTGGATCAAATAAATGCAGGCTTGGTGAACAGATGAGAATTCTTTAAAAACATTAAAAAACTTTTGACTGGTAGTGTATGTTAGCTTATAGTTTGAAGTTAAAGATATTAATATTAATTAGGTGAGTCTGAGACGATTATTTGACAGTGATTTCACATTTCTTGTTTGTATGAAGGCTAAATACAAATAAAAGGTGAACATTCATTTATTTGTGCTGTTTTTTTTTTTCTAAAATATTATATGGTTTAAATGAGGTGTCAGAGACTTGGCAAATTAATTTTTCATAAATTTGTATGCACAGACATCTGTTGTGGGCGTTCTTGGCAGTTTTTACGAGGCTTTTTTAAAATAAGTGTTCATATTGATATTGGAATTATATCGTATCGACCGAAATTAATAACTATATCGTGATATAAATTTAGGCCATATCGTCCAGCCCTATGTTCAGCATCATATTACCATAATAAGCACATGAGTCCCACAGATTGAATAAATGATTCTCATTACAAACTTTTCTATTATCAGGAAGTGGTGTTGAAGAGCCAGCAGGATGTCAGTCCTTCTCACCACCTCAGTATTATAACAGAAATGGAGATCTTAGGATGGGATAAGTATGATGTTTCTAGTGGCCTAGTGCTTCCCTCGGCTCGCATTGCATTATGTTCTCTTATAATTACATACGGTACAAATCATTTGCATTACTGTAAACATGTAGGACATTAGGACTCACTATAGTTTCATGAAAACAGTGTGTCAGATTTCTTGCTTTGTAATAAAAGAGGCTAATGTGGTGTCTGTCAGCCACGTATCAAGCTGTGATTTCACTAGGCTTCTCATTTTCCACTTTCTATTAATGTCCAAAGATATAATTATGATATTAGCAAATGCAAATTGGTCTAATTGGAGACCCACTCTCAAGTTTAATGGGGAAATGTAGGCTGAAAAGTTAGGCTGGAAATAAGGTGCACGTTTCAGACCTGAATTGCGGTCAGAAGTATTATACACCAGTGCTATCTGTAAATGCACTTGAGATTAATTAAGATCCTTAATTCGTGTCTCTGTTAATAGCCTCAAGTCCGGCACAGTTGCGGACCCTGATTGGTTTAGGAAGGGGGAAGTGCCGCAGAACCTGGTCATGTTAATGAGTTTTAGTTGCCTTGAAGAAGCCACATTTACTGTTAATTACTGTATAGATGGGGTCAAGTCTGTTCTCCCCTCTTATCCCCAGAATAGTTCAAAAGAGTCAGATATTTAGAAAATTACAAAACATCAGTCTCTGGCTGCAGTGTAAGTGTGCTATTTGGAGTATCGCAGCAAAGCGTTAGGTCATAAGAAAATGAAACTTGAATATTTTGACTTTGATCCCATTTTGCTCCCATTTTACTGTGAGATATTGCGTTTGGTCTGACATCATCATCTGAAACTGTTTAGATTTTTTTTAGACAATTGGTACATGGGAGCCGTGGTGAGAGGTTGTCACACCTTGCACATGTATGAGAGAGAAGCGCGGGGCCTCTCGCTGTGGTCTTTTAACACCCCACCAAGATAATGACACCTGAGCAGGTTTCCTATTGGCTGGTCTTCTCACCATCTCACTCTAGCCAGCAGTTATATCTTAAAACCCATGAACCCTGGTGGCACCTGTGAGAATAGAATAACTGTACTATTTTCAGCAGCTGGCTTTTTGCATATCTGAAAAGTTGTGATGAGAAGTCTTCGCAAAAGTGGCCTTGACGGTATTACAGTTTGTGTTTTCCCCATCTTACTCTTCCGATTTTTTGTTTTTTTTTTGTTTCTTGTACAGCTTTATGCTTTCATCTATGGCCTGTTTGTATGCAAACATGCCAAATGTTCCTTCGCCATTTACGAGGGGAGCTGATTTTCTAGTTGCAAATGTAATGCTCTCATCAATCCTCCCAGCAAGACATTGAGCCGTCAAGCTGTTTCAATCAACTGAGGTGAACGCCAGCAAGGCCTGATACTGTGGCGGGAGATTCCTGTAGAATGCAGAGTGGCTGAATGGGATTCCAGCTCAGAAAAGAGATCTCAATTTTGAAGAAATGAATGATTGGTGTGATTTTGTGCCAAAAGCTCATGTAATTGAATGTGATGCAAAAGATTTGTCCCGTTGCTTCATGGGTTGTGAGAGAAAAACACTGAGCATTAAGGACATTTTGAACAATGGAACAGAAAAAGAAAAGAAGATTGTTTGGAGGTGGATCCGTCAAAATGTTTGCGAAATGTTTTTTTTTTTTTGGTTAATAAAATGCATTTTAAAAATCTTAAATTAACTGTCATAAAACCTGTGGAAACCCTGTACATAGAAACCAATTAAAAAAAGTAGACTGCTGCTATTAGGGTAATCCACAATGCATTATGGTAAACGTTTGTAATATATAAAGGCGTTTATTTTTTTTAAAGGGGTCATCGGATGCCCATTTTCCACAAGTTGATATTTCTCTTTAGGGTCTTCATGACAGGTGATCTACAACATGCTTTGGTTAAAATTTCTCAATGGTAGTGTAAAACAACCCACTTTTTAACCTGTCAAAATCTGCTCTGTTTTCAGCAAGCCATTTTAGTGCATTTTCCTTTAAATGCTAATGAGCTCTGCTGACCCCACCCCTCTCTTACGTGGGGTGACGAGCCGTTCTCATAATACCGTTTACTTTAGCCGCGGAACTTGCTAACTAGCACGTTATTAGGAAAGGTGAGTTGCAAAGATTCATACTCACTTCTTCTGTAGGTGAGGCTGGGCAAACATAAATGCATTTAGGTAGATCGGAGGATGCATTCCCTTCAAAAACAAAGGTAATCCAACTTGTCTTCAGCGGCTCAGATTTTGGGAGTAAATGACGACTGCTATGTTCATTATTACATCCAACAACAGAACACCTCAATCACTTAGGAGCCATTCTTGTCTACTGCTCCAGCGTCGAAACAATGGTGGACTGATGACAGCTCACTCAGGGCGGGTCTAAGGTTAAACGCTTCTGTCAATCAACAATCGTCGGAGTGCCTGGGTCTGTGTGACGTCACACAGACAGGCATCTGATAATGGCTTGATTTGAGAAAGGCGAAATTATTTGACGAGATAAAAAAAAAAACACTGGATATCTTTATCATTATGGTTGTGTACCCACACTGCCAACACACATTTCAGTTCAAACAACTTGTAAAAGTGCATGTAGCATCTGATGACCCCTTTAACTTGATTGTTTGCATCACTACTTTTCACTGTACTTTTTAATTAAAAGGAAAATAATCACCCCCTCTCCCAATATTAAAAAAAGGTGAAAAACAGTTAAATAATCATGAGCTGTAGTTTAAGTTGCAAAATAGTCACTAGTGAGTTAGTTAAAAAAAAAAATGTTGTATTAATGTACAAAACGTTGTTTATTTTCTGCAGTAATAGCAGAGGTGAGTGTGAGCCAAAGAAAAGTGTAGAAGTTCTTCTCCCAGAGTTATTATGTGGATCTCAGTGCTTAGGGACAGAATGTGGATATGTGATCCTGCAGTTTTTGCCAATGGGAATACTCAGAGCAAAGTGTGCATGTATGGATTAACCACGATATGCTGTTACACGACTCGTAAATAAGCTGCTGAAATACAAGTGTGTCATGTGAAGTGCTGGAATTTTAGCAATAAATCAGCTGTGGTCGCTGTAGTCGATTCAAGACTTTCAGCACTCTTTGCTGGGAGAAAGGATTGTGTAGATCTGAGGAGCTTCTTTAAATGAAGAAATCAACCAAAATCTTTTTCCCCCCCAAACCAAAAGATCTTGCCTGATTTATTGAGTTAGAAACCAAAATACACATCCTTCAGTGAAACAGTTATGTTTTTACGTGCAAAAGATGCTCTGTAAGTGGTCACTGTTGACCTGTCTGATGTGTGTATAATGTATGTGCTCTTATGTGTGGTTCTATTGATCTGTTTTGGCAGGCTGCTCTTCATTGATGCAGAGTTCCACACACTCAAGCTGAAGGCAGAGGACTCTGTAGGTCGTCAACACGCCATTGCAGTCAAGCTCAAGTCCAAGGTCAAACCAAGGGTCAAGCACTATTTTATTTCTTATTTTCTCTCAGCTTGATATTTTATGATCAGTTTTTTCATGGTCCTTTTTAAGAGTTGTATGATTTACATTCAGTAAAAACTAGTTTTTTTCAATTTGACAATAATTTGGTATCATTATTAATTTATCTCTTATGCTTACCAAAGATACATTAATATTCTGAAGCATTATTACAATTTAAGATAACCGTTTTAGTATAATACAATTTAAACTATTATTCATTCTTGTAATAGCAAAGCAGAATTGTTAGCAGCCATTACTCCAATCTTTAGTGTCACATGATCCTTCAGATATAATTGTAATATGCTCATTTGCTGCTCAAGAAACATTTATTATTATCATCATTGTTAGAAACAGTTGTGCTGCTTAATATTTTTGTCTATAGAATAATGTCGAAGTTTCTTAAAATTAAAATATATAGATTTTTAAAGGAAAAAAAATTCTTCAAAAAAATTTTGCTATTACTGACCACAAATGTGTAAATATATATATACAAATACACACAAAGTGAGCCACATTTGTCTTAAATGTGACCATTTCCCATTTTTATTAACCAAGTTTCACATTGGAGTTCACACAAAAAGAAACTTAAAATATTTTGCAAATTTAATTTGCAAATTTCAGATTTTTGTGGGTCACAGATGGCTGGATAAGTTCTCACAGCTTTCTATATCTAGATTCTCAGACTGAGCTGGACTGCAAAAGGAGCAGAACTTTGGTTTAGGTATCTAACTTTAAGCAGGTGGCACTAATGTGCTGTGACTGTAAGATTATGTTGAGAGATGGAGCTGTGAGATTGTGACAGGGCCTGAAGGAGAGGTGAGAGAGTGTGCAGGGATGCGGTGGCAAAGATAAGACCACGAGTGATCCTCATAAGGTGATTACAGGGGCCACAGAAGAAGCAGAAAATTGTGGCGTGTGAGTGGTTTAGTCTGAGTGTGAGAGAGCTCTGCCTGGCATTGGAAATGGTGACATGGTATAGATGCCAGTGGCTCTTTGTGGACACTCCATGGGGTCCTGATGAGATTCAGCAGGGCGTGAGAAGCCCCCTGTGCCCACCGTCTTGCAGGGTGCTAAAAATAGCCGTGATCTACCCTCCTCACATCTGCTCATCTTCCCGGAGCTGGGCACCTCTCATAAGGCCCTCCGTCCACCCAGCAGCACTTACTCACAGGAGCCAGTAAAGGCATCTCTGCTGCCAGTGGAAATGTGGGTTGTGAGGTCATACACATAGTTGTATTATTGGTTGTAACATGGAAACATATGTAAGAGAATTTCAAGATTAAAGAGGTTGATTAAGAAAGGCCTTCAGGTGTGGTAAGTTCTCCTGGTGTTTTAGCATTGAGAGTGGATATGCTCTTAAAAATAAAATGTATTTTAATATAAATGTATCATTAATATTTTTAACTATAATTGTATTAATTTATTATTTAATTTTATATTAATGTTGTATATAATATGCACTATTGTTCAGTATTCATATTATATACCATTGTTATTACCCAAGTATCTTGTGCTCATTAAGGCTTACCAAAATAAAGTAAGAAGAATAGTACAGCAATCACTGTTTTTTTTTTAGTTTAAATATCTTTTTCAAATGTAATTTATTCCTGTTGATGGCAAAGCTACCTTTCAGCATCTTTACGCCAGTCTTTAGTGTCACATGAATCCTACAGAAATCATTCTACTATACTGATTTGGTGCTCAGTGAACATTTCTTAATATTGTTAAAGTTTAACTGCTGTTATGTTAAAACTGCTGTGCTGTGGCAATATTATCTTGTGGAAACCGTACTTGTTTTCAGTAGCATTTGATGAACAGAACAATCAAAAGAAAAGCACTTATTTAAAATGGAGATCTTTTGTAATGTTACAATTTACTGTCACTTCTTTAAAAAAAATTATTCTGACCCCAAACTTTTGACTGAGTGCAATTTTTATATATAACCTTTATAATATTTTTCCTTAGGGAGTCCTCATTTCGGTCAAATTGCCATTTTTTTGCCAAGTAATTAACATTTTAAAACAGTAATCTAGTTATAATACTCAAAGCATGTTTTTTTTACTATGTTTTTCACTAAGCAAAGGAAGATGATAATTTAATAATATATACCTAACCACAACCCGTACTAAAATGATGATTTCTTACCTTTTCACTTTAATATTTGAAAAACACTTCAGATTTTCATTAACATTTTTATTGATAAAAACATCTGCTAAATTACTACTTGCTTACCACGTATACTGTTTTAAACCGTGATTATATCTCTCTTTTTTCCCCTCTCTTTTTAGTATCCAACTGAGGCCCCTTTTTTTTCTGCAGATCTTCCTGTTCCGTTGGTCATCACATGGACCCTCTCAGTAATAGCGTAATTTCCTTAACTTTTTGAATAGAAAAAAATTGTTATTGAAAAGTTGATTTGGCTTTTTATCATATTACCAAAATTGTCCTTTAAAAAAAAACAATTAAAGTACAATGTTTTTAATTAACAAAGTTTTTTGGCATTTGAAGGTGTGTTTTTCTTGATAAAAGGTGTTCCGTTCCACCGCCGCTTTGATGTTGCTTCCATAAAAAACAATAACTCCGCTTACAAAGGCTCAAACTGTGCCAAATAAACCGACAGGATGGCGATCTGGAACGCTACATATGTTAGCGGCCTCTAATGAGCCTCGACGAGTTTCCTCTTACGTTTAACAATTAAAAGCGCGAACGGAGACCCATTTTTCTTTTTATCATCCTCCTCTGTTTTCGCCTCCTCCCCTGAAAAACAGGCTCCTCTTCAGTCATACGTTTGCTCCAATTACTTTGAGGTGGATGAAAGTGACTTGGCACATTGCACAGCAGTGGTGTGAGTTAGGGAGGGTTGTGGTTGTGTTGGGTGAGGGATGGCAGTGGAACATGGCTCTCTGACAGAGAAGACCAGCTCAGCACACAGCAGCCTTCTGTCGGCTGAAGTCCTGCTGCGCTGCTGATTTCTTGATGCATCTCCTCTGTTCAGGGAAGAGAAAGGCCTGTCTGCCTGCCTCTCACGTACATATGAATGAGTAATGATTACCTGCGCTCAACTGACTGTGTGTGTGTGTGTGTGTGTGTGAGAAAGAGTGTCAGTGAGTTTGTGAGTAATGTAGAATATGGATCAGGAGATTTGGCGGGGTGTGCTCTTTGTTTGGTGGCAGACACAGGGGTGCAGGTGTGTCTCAGCGGGATTTACACTCAACCGGCCACCAAGAGAAACAATGCTCACTGCACAAATTTTAACCCCTCGGCCTATTTAAAAAAAAATTATATACAATACCGATAAAAAGTTTGGTGTTGGTAAGATCTTTTAATGTTTTTTAAATAAAGTCCTTTATGTTCACCAGGATGGATTTACTTGATTTATTTCATTTAAAAAGGTAATATCGTGAAATATTACAATTTAAAATAATTGTTTCTGATTTAATATAAATGAAATGCCTTTATGGCATTTTTAATACATTATTTTTTATAGCATTATATTCATATATGTATGATAATATCTATATACACCAGTGTGTATTATCTATTAATTATAAAAATATCAACTGATATGGATAAGTATTATTTATATTAATGTATTTTCTATTAAGAGTTTTTCGTACATTTATTATGTAGCGATGCCTGACAAGTTGGAGAAAGCTATTGATAAGCGATTATATTCCTAAAGCTAAAATTATTTAGACAATATAATATTCTTATAATCATAAACATTATTAATTTATATTTTTTACTTATTTATTTTTCTACAAAACAGTGATGGAAATGAAAAATGAAATGATTAAATATTAATAATTGCTGTTGAATTATTGAATGTATTGACAGCTCTCACTAAAGGCTGTTCATTTGTTGTCAAGATATCCATTTATTAGTTATACAGAGATATCAAAAGGCCACAATTGTGTTATTGATGCAGCCGTTTACAGTGATAATGAATGACTACCATATTCATGTACTTTTATGTTATATGTTATAATGTACTCCAAGGTACTGATGTCATTTATGACCCTTCTCCACTATGTAGTGTGTTTTATACAGTATAATAATAATTTGTTTAGCCCAGCATTGCTTCATTACATGGTGGGTCCTTAACAATCACAATTATAGAGTATGAGCATTAAGGAATACATATCTCTCTGTGTGCAATTATTGATTTATTTACTTGACACTTGTTCACTAAATGACTGAAAATGCACCATTGAACATTATGAGGAGGGACCTAATTGGGAGAGTTAACAGAACAGTAAGCATGCTGTCACCTCACTGGGGAGGAATCCATTGTGCCGTTCCACATTTCGGGCACATTTCCAAGAGAAATTCAATTATGAGGACATCCAGCCTGCACCATATATTTAAATAAAAGCATAACTATAATCACACAACCGGCATTAATTGGGAAATAATTGCTGTGTCTTTGCACCTGTGCAATGCTAAATTGAGTGTGCTGTATTGGCACAATGACCCATCATATTTGTTTTATGCTCTCCTTCCTATATCAAACCGTCCCCACCTGTGTGGCATCAGGAAAAAGCTCATTCACATTAATATGTTCTAGTCTTAAGAAAGACTGGATTTATCCAGATTACTATGCTGTTTGATTTTCCTGTCTGCATATCCCTTGCCTTAGTGCTACTGTCTAAAAAAAAAACCAAGTCATTTGATTTGTTTTGTTATGTTCAATTACCAGCTCTGGCTGCTCCATTCAGCTCTGACTCTGTGCTCTTCAATTTAACATGTATGGAAATGTATCAGAGAATCAGGCACATAATCAACATCAGCACACACAAATTATGTGACAAAAGAAAAACACATGAGATCTCATCCTCCAAATGCAGCCAGTCCTGTCCCTCTTAAATTAAATGAGATTGGCTGTATTATGTTGTTGAGATATTACAATGCTTCAAAATTACTGTTGACAAATGTGATTTAACATCTCACTATCTAAAATCAATCTAGTTTTCCTTTGGATCACAGCAAAAATGCACAGACCACTAAAAATAGTGTCTATGTGTGTATATAGACATGTTTTTCTCTCTCTCTCGCTGTAATATCTAATAACCTTTTTTTAAATATGTGTGTGTGTGTGTGTATGTATGGTATATGTGTGTGTGTGTGTATAATATATATATATATATATATAATGTGTATAAAATATCATCTTACCATGACTGTCAATAGAATTAAATAATATTAACTCATAATTCTCATTTCCGTCCAGTCTTTAAAAAGCTGAATGAAATATGACTAACTTCCAATTCTAAAAATGTTTTTTTGTTGTTTTTTACATAAATGGACAGCCCTAAAAATACATTTGTAGAAAAAAAACTTTTTCATAGACAAATAAATAAAACATCTCAATTGAAATATCATATTTTATTTTTGAAAGTTTACCTTCAGCAGTATACAGTTTATGGACTTACAGTGCTTATAATATATGTGCAGTTAGGGTGGCATCGTTTTAGATATTCAAAAGTATGATAACACAAAAAGTTAATTGCAGCTGCTGCCTTTTTCGATGCTAAATAAGCCTAATCGTATTTATCAGCACTAAAAATAAAGCAGTGGTCGTGGCTTTGAGCAGAGTGGATCTGGTGTCCAGACTAAAGCATTCTGATTTTGGGCTGAGATTAAAGACCTTGAATTGGCAGCCGGGTGGAAAGCGAGGAGCGTGGGTCTGAGGTCCCAGCGGTGTGGGCGACCTGTGCTCCCTCACTCTGACAGCATGGAGTGAAACAGGGCCAGAGCCCATCAGCTGTCAATCATCAGCTGTGATTTATGAGCGGCCATACTCAAACCATTAGCTCTGCCTCACCACTGGACAGCTCCAAACGGGAACAGAGGCCTACTGTGTTTGTGTATGTTAGAATTAGAGGAAGCTGTTATGCTGAACTGTAGATGGGTCGTCTGTGGTTCTCAGTGATCAAACGCTATTGCTGAATTTCTCTTGTTTGCTGATGTATGAGTTTTGGTCTTTTCCTGTTCAGTCACATTTTATATTTGATTTGTTCTTGGTTGGTGCTTTAATCAGTGGTTTGTTGACAGGTAGTTGATGAAGACTTGGCAAGACTTCAGTGGGATCGTTCTTTTTTTCATTTTCCTCCCCGAGTGTTGATGGCAGAGGGTTGAAGAGTTTGTATAAAGCAGTGATATGGAAACCAGACATGTGGACAGTATCAACATCTTCCATATGCAGAAGTGTTCAGGAGTTATTAAAGACAGCCTAGCCAATGTCAGACTGGAAAAAAGTTGATCTTGATCTTGTTCCTGCAGATCAAGAGTTGCACAAAAATTTAAAAGGATACTATTTCTAGCGTCTAGTCACTTCTGAGAGTCGGAAAAACGTTTAAGAGTACAACCGCGGACTGAGAGGCTTCAGGCCTATTCAAACTGAAATGTTTGAGCCAGTTGGATTTTAAATACGATGCCAAAAATATCATGTATATAAAAATATAACATGGTAATTAATTGATCAGTTGCATGATTATGGTTTAGTGGCATAAAGTGTTGCAAATACTGTGGCAGAAATCATGTATTCACATCTTAATTAGTACAGTCATTCCACTCCTTCTGCAGATTGGAATGAAATGCAATCAGCCTATCTATTTTCTACAAGGATGTTATTGATCTTATTGTAAACAATTCATCTGTCATAAAATTTGCATTCCAGTTTTTGTTTCGGTCCATGTGATCCCACCCACTGCCAGTTTAACCAATAGTATTTGGACACCATTATGCAATAGGCTCAGTTGTTCACTCGAATTTGCGCATTGACCAACGGCTGCTTGATTTGAAAGTGACTTCTGTGTGAGATGTAATTCATATAACTTCATGCACTATTGACAACGGACCTTTTCACAAATTTTCATAAAAATTTTATTGTGACAGCACCTTAACCGTTAAAAAAATAAATTCACAATGTGGTCCACAGAAAAAAGAAAGTTAGGTTTGTTTGGAATGAAATGAGGGTGAGTAAATAATGAATTTAAAAATAACATTTTTGTCAAAGTGCTGTCAAAAAATTAATCGTGATTAATCACATTCAAAATAATTATTTTTTACATAATGTGTATATTTATTATTTATATATAAACTAACCACCAATACCGTATAACTTTGGAAAATATTTGCTTGTATTGACAGTATATTATATATAAAATATATGTAATACATAAAAGAACATCTTTCTATATTATACATGCATGTGTGTGTATTTATATATACATAATAAATATACATAGTACACACACATACTGTATACTATGTAAACAAAAACTTTAATTTTGGATGCAATTAATCACAATTCATCGTTTGACAGCACTAAAATGAAATGAAATTTTTGGGTAAACTGCCTCTTAGTGACAAACATAAGTCAAATACCAGCTCTCAAGCAGGAAAAATACATTTGAGACTAATTTATTGCCCTTTGTTTTACACCCAGAGCACCTTAGCCAATGTCCACAGTCAGTTCCTGTTAAATGTGGAGGCTCTGTCTGAGTTCTGGTCGGTGCTGCATGAGATCGATGAGCAGACGTGGGTATTGGAACCAGAAAAACCCACGAAAGCAGACTCCATGAGAAGGATCGCCATCGGTAACATTACATTCATATTACTACATTTGAATCTCATTATTTGCAAATCACCCACCATCCATCCAGCTATAGCCATCCACAATCATTTCCCGAGATATTAAGCTGCCATATCGCTGTTCTTCCCCAGGAAACAATGTCTCAATAAAGGTACAAATTGACCCCAGACACCCCAAAATGGTGCCGGAGTGCTGTTTGCTCGGGGCTGAGCACGGTAGGCATTTTTCATATCTGCAAATCTCTCTGTTTATCTCCACACCGCTTTTATTACGCTTTCTTGCATGTGAGAGGCAGCTCGGATGTGAGAAACTTGTGCCTCTTGTTTTTCAATTACCTCCGTACATAAGTGCACATGCTGTAAATGCTTTACTGCATTTAGACAGGAGCGCTACAGCTGGAGCGGCCCAGCTGACAGCCCGCAATATGTTTGCGGCGCAATGAGCTTTTAGATTTGGAGTGAGATGGTGCCAGAATGGAGGTCAGTTTGCACTATTTAAGCCGCCGTGATTGTTTCTTTAAATCCAAGGTCATGCTTGGCTGACAATGGCACACAGAACACATTGTCGGTTGCCTAGCAATGTTATTCATTGATATTAAATCCACACTTCAATAGTCAAGATGGTGGCAGTCGCAGACCCTCCGAGCGCGGGGTCAGACAGAAATATTGCTTTTTGCATTTACAAATGACAAACAGAGAGTGCGGCTATCACGTTCCTCCCAGATTGATCTCTCGGGTGGAACAGCCATGATGAGCGCGTTTTATTTGAATTATTTGAATATTTCCCTTTCTGTCAGACTGTTTGTCACAGTGGGAAATGCCCTGTGCTTTCGGCCGCTCTACTGTGGCATTTCTTCGAGAGAATAGAGATTAGAGGTAAGAAATGGCGCGGCTGTGCATTGTCTGTCAGTGCTCTGCGATCAGGTGAGGAACGCTGAATGAGAGATGAGGTAGAGTTAATTGAAACTGCTCGGCTACATTAGAGGGGTGAGCGCAGTTCTTGCCTTCATATACAACACTCCCTCAGGCTTGTTTTTGCCATGCAGATTGATTGATATGATTTATGTTGATGGCGTTTTTGTCCCCCAGTGCTTTGCAAACATTATGAAGTCCAGTGTGGATCGCTATTACAAAAAACATAAATAAGTCGGTATGTTTTAATAATGAATAATTGAAGATGTGACAGAACAGATAACAATGCGCTCTGTTAACTAGGGTCATCATACCAATGTTACCGATAAATAAAATACCAATAAAAAATTAGATGACATGAATATAGTTTAATTATTAAAAAATAATTTGTAAATATTTAAATGAATATGGATTCATATGGACATATTTTAAACAATATACACTACCGTGTTTTTTTTAAAGAAATTAATACTTTTATTCAGCAAGAACACATTAAGTTGGTCAAAAGTGACAGTAAAGACATTTATAGAGTTACAAAAGATTTCCATTTCAAATAAATGCTGTTCTTCTGAACTTTCCATTTATCAAAAAATTCTGAAAAAAACATGTATCACGGACTGTTTCAACTCAGTGATAAGAAATGTTTCTTGGGTAGCAAATCAGCATATTAGAATAATTTCTGAAGGATTATGTGGTATTGAAGACTGCTGAAAATTCAGCTTTGCCACACAGGAATAAAAATTACATTTTAAAATATATATATATAAAAAAAATAAAGTCATTTTCAATTGTAATATTATTTGAGAGTATTACCATGTTTGCTGTATTTCTGATCAAGTAAAAGCAGTCTTTGTGAGCGTTAAGAGACTTCTTTCAAAAACATTAAAAAATCTTACCAAAATCATTAAACATTTTTATTAGTATTGTTAATACTAGTATCAAGTTAATACTGAAGCATCTGTACTTTTGACATTTGTTACTGCAATTCTGTTAATAATTTTAACTGTTGCTTGTGTTTTTCAGTTGTTACTCCTTTAAGGAATAAGTTGAATGCTAATATGCATTTATGGTAAGGAAATAATTATAAATTTCTGTTTGATTCCGATTACATTTTTTTGAAGGAGGAATCAAAGTGGATATTGCATATTTCAATACAAATTTGCCATTTCATATGCATGCCACACATATTGTTCAGTGTATATCTGTATCACAGTGTAAAATGAATCAGAAACCACATGGTGAGAATGTCTTGGCCAAGAGTGTTGATTCTCACAGTGATATCCTGGATTTTTTGGGCAGTAATCACTGAGCTGTATTCATTATACCATCATGACTTGACTGTATGCGTTTAATTAGTGTATGAAGGTCTGATTTCCTTCTCTCCTCATAGGAACCCTGACTGCAGTGTCCTACAGAATATGAAGGATGTGTTGGAGATAGAATTTCTATCGCCTACCACCCACGAAAAATCTGTACGTTGCATATTTTCGTCTCATACACTGCCACTTACAATTAGTTCCTCAGCACCATCACATTTGAAGCTTGCAGGTTTTTTTTCCCCACCTCCTTTTCTCTTTATGTTTTTATCATCGGGAGAGGTGGGTACGGATTTCCTTTAATTGGGTTGTTTACAGATAAGATCATTACAATAACAAAGGTGGCAGAATCTTCAGCACTATCAAGAGCTGTTTAATCATAGCTCCGCCATTTATCTTTTTTCCTTGTGTGCATCTTTTATGCTTTCTCTCTTGCAGCTCGCGGGTTGAAAGGGCGCAGTGTTTATTCACAGTCTGTACCGCAGATTAATGCTTGACCATCATTAATATTCTGATGCGAGAAAAGTTTACTTGACCAGATGTTGAAATTTTTATCTTCCATCCTTTTAATGGATTGCTCAGGAAAAAAAGCCTCTAATTATCTGAACAGCAATATGCAAACATGGACAGTGGAGGAGAAGAGAGCAGAAGCTTAGGGAATGCGGGGGGCGAGGGGGGGGGGTAGATTCTCCAGCCCGGCTGAGGCGTCTTGCTAAGCATGAGGATTGTGTGAAGAGGGGGTCAAGCATATATAGGGTTGATGAGTCCACCTGAGTCTCCTCACCCTGTGGGAACAAATATGAGCTGCTGTGCACCAGCAGGGAGAGTGAATTTCAAATGCAGAATTTCAGATCAGACTCAGGGGTACAATATATGAAAGAGGAGGCTTTTCATTTATTTTTCTACTTATATTTATATAGATATATTCTGTTATCATGAACTCACCATTAACTCGCAGTGATTACAAACCTGTACGACTTTCTGAATTATTTCAGTGGAACACAACTGGAGAAATTGTTTTCATGTATAGTACTGGTCACCATGCAATGAATGGAGACTGGATTTAAAATAATAAAAACAAATAATAAAAAAGTGGTTCATACTTACTGTACATCCTATGAAGTATTTTAAAGCTTAGTGTGAAGTACAAATCAAAATCATTGTTTACTGAAAATCAGTGCATTCATGAGAAAAGTAGCAATGATTTGTTAGCTTTTTTGAGTTGCTGAATATTTTCATTGAATCAGTTCATCCAGTACACAAAACCAGTCTAAATGATTCATTCACAAATTCACGAGTTCAACTCACTGACTCAGTTGCCAAGGCAAGCTTTTCAGTTTTCACCTTATATTTGCAATTTATTTCAGTTTTATTTAAATTACAGAAAACAATATTAATATTTATTTTGTTTTAGTTAACATCAACACGGCTTACTGGAAAGGTTTCTCACACAAAGCTATCAAGCTTCAGAAGACTTGCAATATATTGTATGAGTGGACCACTTTTTTGATGCTGCTTTTATACACATTAAAAGTTTCTATCCCCATTCATTATAATGGCATACAGTATAAGAATATTTGGTAGATTTGTCAATATTTCTCCTTTTGTGCTCCAAGGAAAAATAGAAAATCCTACAGGTTTGAAACAGCACAAAGGTGAGTAAATGATAACAGAAATGTCATTGCTGGTTACACTAAGATAATTTGTTCCTTTACTGACAGCTTGTACACTTGAAAGCTTATCTCATTTTGTTGATGTGTACTCAAAAGAGTTTCAGTGTTGAATGTGGCATCTGCTACTCTTATCGACTTGAGTCAGCCATTCCAGATCAGGTCTGCAATGACCATCGCTGTGGCCAGCCTTTTCATCCAAGTGTGTCTTTATGAGGTAAGAGTTCGAAGATGCAGTAAATCAGCAGACAGAAATTTAAGTCTTTTAAACATCAGAACAATCATAGGTTACCATGCCAAGACCAATATGCAATTTTCTAAAGTTTTTAATGTGGTAGTGTTTATTTATTGAGTTGTCTTCACAGTGGTTGAGAGGTCTGCCCACCAGTCGCCAAAGCTTCAATATTGTGTTTGGAGAATGTCCTTACTGCAGCAAGGTAATATTCAACTTGATCACAAAAACGCAGCAAACGCACCATAAAAAAATCACTTTATTTAAATCCATAAATACATTTGTTAAAACGTAAAGCTCATGTGTGTCTAGTGCAATTTCATGCTAATTTGTATTTTTTCCCCCCCCAGCCCATCACTGTGAAAATGGTCACAGGAAATGCTTAACAACAGTCATGTGGTGTTACGGCTCCAGTGAGGGTAATACCAACAACCAACAACAGTCAGTATCATGACAACAATGAAGATCAACATTCTTTTGATTGGCCATTTATCCTGATTTTCTGATTTCCCAAAACTATCTCCTTCTCTGTAATGGTACCGAGTCCATTCATCTTCCTGTCCACAAACATCAATTCCCCATTGGTTTCCTTCATAATCAGTTTCTTCCCACTGGTTCTGATTCCAGCTGTGTTTCCTGCTGTAGTTCCCCCAGTAGTCGACTTCACTGCTGAGTACTGTATGGTCATCTTTTAGTCTTTGCCGGTTCTCGTAGTGATGGTTTTGTCTTCCCCTCATGGTCATCCAGGTCTTGCCCTCATAAACATCTGTGTTCCTCTTTTCCTGTGTTGTTGGAGCAAATTTTATGTTTTCAAATTATAAGAAATAGAAATGAGAAGGCCGGTATGTTGAATTTGTTAATATAGGCTTTTGTATCAAACAATAAACACTGCAAACCATATTTGCATTTCCTGTGACTCTTGATGCTTTTAAAACATCAATCGATTTGAATAAGTGAATGATTGACTGTGCTCTATTTGGCATTTGGTCTGTGCTCTGCTGCTGGTTTTACATGTTCAAATTCCTGTCTCTGTCTGGCTCCTGCTCTTGTTCTAGGATGAACTCGTGGAGGGAGGGGCTCATCTTCATCACTGATGTCCTCATCACTTTGATAAGGCATAGGCCTTTGTCTGATGCTTCCTTTAGCAGCCATGTCTGCTTTGTTTGGTCTCTGTGAAGATGGCACCAATGAATAATATCAATGAGAGTTATTAAACCACTGTATGATAACACTATATATTTATGTATGCAAAAGCAACTTTCTATTTATCAAAAATACTGAAAAAATCTATAACAAGTACCCCAAATCTTAATTGATAATAATAAGATATGTTTCTTTACACCATAGCAGCCATTTATAAAGCATTAAGATACACTGAAGACTGGGAGTAAGGCTGCTGAAAACTCAGGAATAATACATTTTTGTTTTTTTGTAAATCCTCGATTAGGGGGCCTGTATTGTATCCATCAGTTTCTTATTTATTCGTCAGCTTTCTTTTTCCCCTCTGGCCGTCTATTGCAGGCAGCCCATGAACGCTTGCTGGGAAAGTTATGAAATTTGGCGCAACACATAGAGGGACAGATCAATATGAACCACAGCAAAATTTTGGAAGTCTCAATCTCAAAACTCTTAGCACCACCATAGGCCAAATTGCACTTGTATTTTGAGATCTTTCGAAAAAAGTTAAATTTTTTTCTTCTGATTCCTTGGCTCATGCTGAGTCGAATGCATACCAAATTTCTATGGGTCAAGATTTTTCGCAATTTTGAATTTTGCAAAAAATCATTTTTTTTTTGTTGTACTTTTGTCTTATTTTCACCAAAATTGGCTCAGATCATCTTCAGACAATGCTGGCAACACAAAGCGTGTTAATGAATTTGACGAAATTAGAGCAAAAATGGACAAGAGGCTGTATCTTTGCAATGCGGATTCTGACCAAATTTGGTACGTGTTATACCAAGCATGACCTGAGGGCACAGGAGTAGTTTCAGCACAGCACCAACTACTGATCAAAAGAAATTGAAAAAATTGACATTTTTGTTTATAATTTCAGAACAGTTTGACCAAAAATCGTAAGATTGATCTGGTCGGATTCGGAGCTGCATACCAAATTGAACGATACCTAAATTTCCTATGTCTGCCTTTTTGGGCATCGGCCATTTTGAGTTTTGTAGTGAAATGCTGTATCAACAAATGTAGTAATTAAAGACAACTCCTTATCTCTTTATTTTAGTGCTATGTTGTGCTTGGCCCTTTAATTACCACTTACCAGCTTATTTTTATAATATTTACAGTATTGCTGTTTTGCTGTATTTTTGATCAAATAAATGCAGTCTATTTGAGCATAAGAGATTCAAAAACATTATAACATCTTGCAGACCCCAAACACTATGAACAGTAGTGTATATATTTGTTATGTACTGTAAATACCCAGTTATACTGTGACAAAAATAAGTTGATTCCTAAATTAAACAATTATTCAGGTTTTTTTTTTTTTAGAATTGTACCGGTTTGTGTGTCTCTCGTTTTGTCTTGCTCCGAACTTTGTTTGGTGTTGACCTGCCCAACTCTTCCTCATCATCTTTGGCTTCATCAACAGGCTTTGATCTTGCTGTTTTTTTCTCAGTAGTCTTGGGCTGGCTTGCAGCCTGTGGGGAGGTTATGTTAAATTGAATGACAGAAATTTACTTGCTTTTGTCTCTGAACATTCACAAGAGAGAGAGAAAGAGAGCACTCAATGTTCCCTCCCTGACCTGGATCCTGAGAGGAGAAGACCTGCTCTGATTAATGACATCTACTGCTCTCCCTAAGGTGGCAACTGTCCAAACTAAATTTGGCCACAGATCACCAGCGAGGTCAGCTGTAGGCAAAATAAACTCCAAAAGTGTTGGAGTGACACACGGAGCCGCTGGCCTCACGCTGCCTGACGTGGTTTCAGGAGAACTGAGACACAAGGGGGACATTGATGGTGTTGTTTTAGCTTTTATTCAAAGGAACTGAAGCTACATCGTCTAGAAGAAGATGAACAGAACCACAGAGAAAAATAGAACTACAAAGAAAAGGGGATTCAAATCTTAATGCCCTTGCTCTTGACACTGATGCTTTCCATCTGTGCAAAATGTAGGGTGGTCAAGGTCAGAGGAAAAAGACACTTCTGCACACTGTTTTGTAAGAACTATCCATTAAAATACATTGATACTGCGACCATCACCCAACTACCTGGGCACAAACCAGGAACATCAGTGTACTCACTGAAGGAACAATCAAATCTTCTCAGCTCTGAACTTGCGGTAATCATGGTTGAGCAGAATTGCGAGTTTGGTCACATTTACTTTTGTTCGCCGAATTTTCTAGAGTGAAATCCAGTCATTCAATTGAAATCCAAGTGATCAGGAATTATGTGTGAGGGCAGATTTTGTACTGGGTTCAAGTTGAGCAAGGGATAAAAATAAAGCTGCCTGGTTTAAAAGTGACTAGATACATCACTATACTATTGACTTCTGCCATTTTTTGCAAGTGAAATTTCACTTAAATTTCTTAGCATGATATTTTTTATATTATTCAAATCAACGTTTGTATGATTCATGCTTTAGTTATAAAACACTTGAAAATCCAAAGGTCAATCTAAACCTGTAGAACTGAGATGTGTTTTTCAGGTGGTACACTGTATTACTTAGAGTGGTTTCAATATCAGGCTACAAGTAGAGTAAATGACACCTTAAACACTGAGGGTATTTACCAACCCTTCTCCAAATCCTCAACACTGAGTCTTCTCTATTGAACCACAGATCAAACCGCTGGACAGCTCCACATAAAAATGAGAGGCAATTCTAACTGGCGCTCTTTTGGCCTCAGCAAAATGTGTGTATTCAACAGCCTCAAATTGGGTTGCTCGGTTGTTTGCAAAAGTTCAGCGGTTCAAGTTGGCAGTGATCAACTGTGAAGTGATTCCAGAGGAATTAAGGTCTCTCCACTCCAGACCTCTTGAGAGCCAATAAGCCTTTTGGCAAGGTCAGCAAAGGTTAACCTACAACTCTACGGTCAAGATTCACCAGCTCATTCCCCTTATAGAGGAAAAGTGCCATTCTTGTCTCTTGTAATAGAGTGCAGGAATTCAGTGTGGTGTATTTTATGCCGCTCAATTCTGAATGCACACATAGACACTGAAATACAAGCCTGCATGTGATTGCAATAAATAAAAGCGCTTTAATTAAATAGCTCTCTTGTACGGTTTTCACACTGCATTGAGCTGTGACCCCAGGCTGAGGGTCTTCAGTAACTCTGAGTCTGTCACCACTGTGTATATCTACTTTTTTCTGGTCTGCACTACTTCGGCCCAACTCCAACACCGCCAATAGGCCAGTTAGAAGCCTCTGAGCAGAAGTGGGAGTCAGTGTAGCAGGGAAAGGGTCAGAGGAGGGTTCCCAAACCTGAGAATCTCCTTCTCTCTCTCCCAGACAGATAAATCTGCCGCAGCCCACAGGTTGCTCTGAATGTTCCAGCCCCGGCTCATATGGTCTCTATTAAGACTACTGGGCTGCTGTGCCAAAGCATCTCACACTCACCCTTTGTGTGGCTGGCCTGGCTGTCTCCGACGGTCTCGGCCTAGAGAAGTCCAATGGGCCTTGCGGCCCGGCCACTGACAGAATCTTCCTGAGGGCCTGGTAGTCTGGCTTTTCATTGAAGCCAAGATTTTTCACAATGGACAGGTACCTGGTAATCTCTGCAAGGGGTCAGAAATAAGGACATCTGTATACGCAAAACCTGGGATAGTGAAGATAGAAGGGATAGTTCACCCAAAAAAAGAACATTCTGTCACCATTTACCCTCATATCATTCCAGACTTTCTTTCTTCTGTGGAACACTGAGAGATATTTTAAAGAACATTTCAGTTTTTGTTCTAACAATGAAAGTTGGGATCCAAAACTTTCGAGTAGCATGAAATTCATTTAAACACCTCCAGTTATCAAATTAATTCAATCAAAATGTAGAGACTGCATCGAATACAGCAACACAAATGTCAAATAACGTCAAAACTCATTGGTTCTTACATGTTACATGACCAAATGTCACCATATTTGATGTAGGCTGTGCATGCATGCATACAGAACAGAATTGGACTATGCCATTCAGGTTGTATGGATTAATTTCACACTACTCTTATGTGCTTTTTAGGGCTTGACATGAGGGATGACGGTCTTCTTTCTTGGGAGGACTATAACTTTAATAAACAATACAATTTAATAAACAATCTTAAAAATCAGATGTTGAGCGGGACGCATTGTCGAAACACCTCATCATGTGAAGCATCCTAAATGTATCTTTTTTGGCAACTTCAGAAGTGAGGACTACTGTGGAGGTGGACCATGGTTGTGTATTTGCATAATTCACAGATAAACCCCAACTGAGCTGGACTGCATGTTTTATGTTGATGCATCCTGCAGCTGACCTAGATGCTTACTGAAAGCACACGCAAAAGTCCAGCCAAGTGACAACCTGCATCTGCAGACTTCATTTTCATTCCAAAGGGAACAAAAACCACATCTTCCTAACAAATGGACGGTGGCAGGAGCACAATGTAGAAGGGCCTCTCTGTTCATACGAGAACACAAATGTGTGTCTAATATGGGCACCTTCCATTCTTCACTGTAATAAATATGCTAGATGCAGTGCTACGCCGGTGCGTATTTTCTTTGTGGCAGCCCAGCTGAATGTATACCACATGCACAGCCTTGATGCATGTTAGAGGTCTTATCTTTCTGGTCCAGCTGCAGCCAGCCTCTCAAGGTTGGGGGAATAAGGCCTCATCATAATCATAGATCACAAAGCCCCCTTTCAGAAGACGCACGTGCCCTCGCTCCCTGTGGAGGGGGGAAAGATACTGCAGGGACGCTAGAGTCCGTTGATGAAGGAGAGGCAAGGAGATTGTGCTTGTGGGGATGGCGAGGAAGCTAAGTCCCTGCCCCATACCTTGTTGATCAATGCAAATGGTCTGCACGCTCACGTGCACCTACCCGTGCTGGAGCCGGAGGTGGACATGATCAGGACAGAATCTGGCAGGTTAGACATCAGCCTGTGGTCAAGAGATGATAAAGGGAAAGGTTAACCAGAGGTCCTGTTGCAAAATGCATCTGAATACACATCTTTGCTCGCAACCCATTGAAATACACAAGATATTTTAGATTCTTATAATCCACAGCTTAAATTTCCAGGCAAGAAAGAAACCGTGTGGCCTTACACCTTTGGTGGAGTTTTAAGGCTTTAACGAAGCAGTTGAGTGAATAATTCAGGCTGAATAAGCACAGAAAGCCTCTGATCGGCAGCCACTGTACACAACAGAGCACAAGGCCTAGACCTGTGGTGAAAAGGGGAACGTACTTGGCCTTGGCCTCCTGGACCTCAGCTGGGTTCTTCAGAGATGAGAGCCAGGGCAGAGTTCCACACTGCCAGTGAAGCAAGCAGTAGCCCAACACCTCCAAGTCTCCTCGTCTGGATGGGGCTGTTGGAGAAAGCGAAGATAAGGAAAAGAAGTTGAGTGTCGGTTGAGAAGCAAGTTAAAACCCTTTGATTGAATGACCCGTCCATTGGCTGCTGAAATATGCCCTTATAAAAAAGGCGAGAAATGGAGGGGGGATTGATATGGAGGAGTATTTTGTTTTCTCAGCTGGTGCCCTGGCCTGCCTCACAGGCTAACGGGGCTTTTCTAAGAGGGGCTGAGAGTTGAAAGAGTAGGTCAGTTTCCTCCCACCAGCGTTCCTCACATCTCTCTCACACTCCCTCCTCCTTCGTCTGGTCTGGCGACTCGTCCAGGAACCTGATCCTGACGGCCTCTGACATGATCCAGACAGCCTGTGGACGGCAGACATTCATCGTGGGGGCAAGCGTAAAGTAAAACAAAGAAATAAATGTCTGGGCCCAAATAGTTTCCACATGTTTCTGGATTCCGTGGGGTCTCCGCTGGCCTTAAGAGAAGAGCTTGAGAGCGTGTACTCCCTAGACCTCCTCCAACTCCACCTCTGCTGTAGCACATTACACAACTGCCATCTAGTGTATATGTCTTTTGTATACTAAAAACTTTTTACAAGGCCACTTCATCTTTTATTGTTCTCACATTTATTTAATATCTAAGAAAAAAAAACTCTACCCTGGGCTAGATATCAATACAGATTTCTTAAATCGGTTCATTTCAGATTCACAAACTCTTGATTTGATTCAGATTTTAATTTGATTCAATTAGATTCCAACTCTTTTTTTGCTTACATATTCTTACATATCTAATTCTGTAAATTATACCAAGGTTCAGATGGATTCAAATCACAAACTCATCTTCTTGAATGATTAATTACGAAAACCAACTCATAAGAGCCTGATGTTTCAATAAGCACTCAGTTAGGATTCGGGCTACACGTCACACTGTATGTTTTTGATTCACTAAACAGAACTGGCTCATAAGAATCATTTGTTCAGGAATAAGGTCTACATGATGTCATGCCATTGCTACCTATTTTGATGTTACTGAACAGAAGCAGCTAACAAAAGTACATTTGCTTGCGGGGTCAGACTAACTGGTCATGTTTGTTTCGAATGAAGCCCCTGTGAGAAACAACGCATTTATAAAAGAATTTTAAAATCAAAAAATTTTTTTCCTTTACCAGGCATAAATTTTGATGTCATTTTTATTGCAATGCTTAACAACCACACAATAGACTCTTAACGCAACTGTTCTTAACTTTCAGGAGCTGACGAGATTAGTAATTTCTTGGAATCAGTATAAGGGTTTTTTGGCTTTCAAACATAAGCCAATAAGAGTGGTTTCACACTTGCATAAGCTCAAATCGGAATCTATCAAGTTCATTTTAACCAACACCACTCTAATGTAACAGCAAAAAAAAAAAAAAAGCATGATGCTTATGCGCACGAGTGTTGACGGCTACTTAATGCTGAGATTAGTCTTACACCAACCAGACAGACAGCAGCAACATTTAGATATGAAATATTCATTTTGGATCCCAGCTATTAAACTAAAATACATTTTGGGTCAGACTGACCAATTACAGGTTGACTTTAAGCCAAGGACCCTCAATGAATTACGTTCACCTAAATTTAAATCTGAATGGAACGGTTTAGTCAGTTCTGCTCATATACGAGAGTTAACATCCCGTTAAGCATGTCTCTTCATGAAAAGCTCCAACTTCATCAATAAGGGTAAATTAAGGCACATCATTTGTTCGTGCCTAGAGAGTGTATTAACTCAATACTGTAACTGCAGTCCATCTCCTGAGAAATTACCTATTGACTGCATTCTTCAAAAGGGAAAATCTCTGCCTAAATCCATGACCATCATTGATCCTGCCATGCCCATTACGGAGTCAGCCTCCTTGCCCGCTAGCCAGCAACACCATTAGACCACGTATATAGGTTCTTTATTTTTCTTCAACCATGACCAAACTAATTTAGCAAACACACAATTTAATAGGAAAGATTTTAACATCCTTCACAGGTGACCTTGGGAAAAAAAAGCCTCTTAAGTGGCATGTAAAAAGGGCACTATGACTAAAGACCAAAGTGCACAAGATAAGACATGCTCTGTAAACATTTTGTCCGCCTCTGTAATAGGGAACCGAAGGGGTGGGCTGCCTGGCCTAGTCCTGACACCGATTCACTTATAAAAAGGCCGATCCACAAGAATAATGTATTCCAGGCTGAGCACAACACCTTCCATCAGATAGAAGCTGTTGTTCATAATTACGGCCTATTGTTATTGTGATTATCCAAAGCGCCATGTCAAACTCTTGAACCTCTCCTTCTGAATTTCAGCTGGCTCACTTCAACCCTACAGGTGATAATTAGGCCTTTAGCACGGGGTTCAGCGGGACACGAAGTGCCCGTCTCTGCACTCCTCACCATGGTAACAAATCAACATCTACACAGGGTGCCAGGGGCCAAAAGAAAAGAAACACTCTGCAATCTGCATTCATCTTCAGGGCAGACGATGCTAATGACCTACACAACAGCCGCCGACAGCTTACGTCAAGACGGCTAGTGCAGTGACGTCGACTCGGCCACAGATTGTTTGATAGTGGCACAAACGAGGTTTGTCAAATTTACAGCCTCGCTGCTTTGAATTTAGCTTTGGGATTGGTTTAGGACACTGAACTCTTGAGTTGGTGCATCAGTGGGTAGGTGTTTTTATAAACTCTCAAGTGTTATATCACTTGCCATGTGCAGTGTGATTTACACAGTACAACCTGGCCATACATTTACAGAGCAGTAAGACAGAATGAGGACCATATGTAGAATCATGAAATGTTAACAAATTGTATCAGGTAAGAACATGGTCTTGTCTGAAAGCAGCCAGACCTTGATCTGAACCCGAGCATGATTTACTTTCTGATGTATCAAACAATGTGTTGTACTGAGTCCGCGCTATGAGCTACGAGTCATGGACTTTTTTTCCCCAAATAATACACAAAGGCATTCCCACATATTCATCCTCCACATATAAAACCAACTTTGTAATAACACCTTACTGTTAAGAAAATATGGAACTAACTTTATTGTCATGCCAGTGATTTTATAACTTGTTGATTCCATGGACCCACAAACAAGATAATCTCCTTAAAGGTGACATATCATGAAATTAAGACTTTTTTTCTGTTTAAAGTGCTATATTCCCCACCCAACACATAAGATCGGCAACCCGAAATGATTAAAAAAGATTAACCCAGTAATGGTGTTATTATTTTTTTTGTAAGCCTTTCTCTGCAAGCTTGTGAAAAGAGGAGTGCGTCAGATATACTAAAGAAAACTACTGAAACTGTAATATCAAATTCAATAAATGTGTTTAAAATAGTATTGTGTTAAACATATATAATATAAATTAATTTTGAAAAACCAAATAAATATGGGTTTAATATTTAAAATATCTTTTAAATATTTTTAAAATATTATAAATTAAAAATTTCAAAAACATATTTGTAGACCACATGGCACCTGGAGTTCTTTCTACAAAACACTTGATACATTTAGGGGGGGGGGGTGGGGGGTCACCCAGTGGTCAACTCATTTAAACTTTACATAAATATAATATCTTGCTTTCTGCTGACTTAGGGAGAGTTGGACTCCCATCGTTGGTGCTAATTTTTCAATGCATTTTCAAATTACGCACCAGCAACAGAAACATGCATATTTAGCAAGCTTTATGCGAACCACACACTGTGTATTCCTTGATATATGAGAATAGCGTTGCTATCCATTTCTCCTGTAAATATCTCTAGGTCTCGGCAAAATATGCAATCTTCAGCTAAAACCTAATAATACATACATGGCTTTGTCAAGATTTTTCTGCCACTGTTCAACAAATCTGTCCACACGACGCTCATATTACTATAAAATGTGGCAAATGCATACAAATGCAGTGAGTTGTATATGACTTTAGGTAACTACTATTAGGTGCACGGGTGGTCACTGTCATAATGGAATATTACAAGCTTGCGATTCGTGGCTCCAAGCAAAGAGTGTATAACTCATGTGAGAGTCTGAACAATCAATGGTATCGTCAGGTCAAAAGGACGTACATTAACACAATTCTACACACGTTACATAGCTAGGTTTTCTTCCCGATTTACTCGTAACCGGTGACACGTCTAGGGGTCTCCTATAGCAATCTAAGCCCAACTATGACATCCCGGGTTAATTATCTTATAGACCGTTGAGTAAGTTAACTGGAGCGTGAATTCATAACTTTTTTTGTAAACCTCTTCCTTCGTAGTCATAGGACATCATTGGGGGGGGACAGAGGGGGGTGGGGTGGGGGGGTAAAACTGACACCATGTGAGACTGGTCCTTAGGGGCGAGCGCGCATGTGCCTCCTAAACGCGCTTGACAGTCTAATTTGTGGGGCTCCAGAATACAATACATTGCGTAGTCCAAAGAAGGTCTACTCTATGTCATATTCCTCTTATAGAATCAATTTACCAAAACCACTTCCTTTTTTGACCCTCTTAAGCTCAATCAATCCAGATGGATAAAGAGTCCCAATATACTTGTCTAATATTTTTGGGCACATGCGCCCGTTCCATTGTAGGCATCCCATTGAATATTCCCATTTCATTCACCTTTGTGAGTGGATGTTGGGACGAAAATAACTTCAGAAACTTATGGAAAACCGGCAGAAATAACAGATGGGTTGTAAATTGAGGGGCCAGCCAATTATCTAGACGGGGTGGTGTGGGGGGTCGGGGGCAGGGTCAGCAGAGGATGTATGAACTATGTCACACTCCGCTGGGAAAACTGCGAACTGAGCTGCACATTTATCAACGGGCATTGGAGATAAGCAGTCAATACATCAATAGTCTTATATGTGACTTAACACGTATAGGTAAAAGGACCAACAGTCCATAGTTCTGTTACTAAATGGTTTATACCAAGTGACTGGGGCACATGGTGTAGGTAGCATAACTGACACATGATGCTGAGGCTTTCTCGTAACTGACTTTCACCCGTAAGTTCGTGCACTTTAAGTGATACGGATACTCGCGCGAAGGTGTCGGGTGCGTGCTCATTTCATACCCATCTAAGCTCGGCATTCGGAACTTAGCTTGGATTTTTATAGTCGCTGATCCACTTTGGTGATGACAGCGCGAGGATAGGCAAGACAGAGAGAGTCCTGTTTGGGGAAGGTGGAAGCAGCATGGGTATGTTTTTGGTTTGCGTGTCCTCGACGACTAGTCAATGCAGACAAAGCGAGTAGACAAGTGGGTAACCAGGATAGGTAGTGTACTGAACTCCAGGACTATACAAATGCAGTTGAAGCACATCCTTTAAAGTATGTCTGGTGTCAGGTACATATTAATCTGCGACCAACTGGGTGAGCGGTGCTCAGGTACGGTGTCACAATGTGGGATGTGAGGAAAGAGAAAACTCCTTTCCATGATGACCCTCTACTACACGAACCTATAGTTGATCGTTTGTGGGTGGGTATTAGATCATTGGAGGAAATCCTCCAACTCGTACAGTCACACTTTTTGTTGTTGAAAGCCCTAGTGGCTTGGAATGTATTCTTGGGGTATAGATTTCTGGGGTATTAATTACGTGTCTCCTGTACTAAACAAGGGAACCTCAAGGCAGGTGGTGCAATAAACATCTGTTTGGTTGTTGATCATCGACTCTATGTGTGTCCATTCAAACGGGGGCGAAAACATACTTCTCTCTCCTCTACAGTTGGGGGAGGGTGTTTTTCTCAAAATGGACAATGTTCATATAAGGTTTTTCATTCCAAAATTCACTTTGGTTTTCTATGATGTTTGCCTTTATGTTTACTGGTTTGTTGATACCATTTTCAAGTCTTCTTTAAATGAGTATGCTGATTTGTTTTGCTTTATTTTTCTTTGTCTGTTGTATTTGCCCGTTCTTAATTTTCAATAATAATCTGGTATAACTCTTCTATTTGTGTTGGTACAAACTTTATTTCTTATCTCGGTTGACATTTGATTGAGTAGTATTTTAGGTGCTTATATTAAATATGGTTGGTGGGCCCCTCCCTTAAAAGTTATCATTAGCTGTGCCTTTTTAAAAAGAGGAGGACGGTTATAGATTGGCGCCCGAACAGGGACCATTAAACCAGTTATTTGTCACTTTAACCTGTATTCATGTCGTACCGAAAGGTCAGTCAGACTGCTCTGGATGGGGATGAGGAAGTGCCCAGTGAAGACTTTTTACCTGAGTCTTTCACCACAAGGAGAGAACGCCTGAAAGATCTCATCAACACCTTCAGTGACCTATATATTGATTCAGATGAGGAAAGTGAGAGAATTATGGATAAGGTACATGACATTCCAGATGATTCTTATCCTCTGCCTCCACCTCCACCGGAGATGGATCCTGAATCCAATAACGACCCATCCACTTCAGTAACATCTATGATAGAACGCCTGTCTGAACGGTTCACTTCATTAGAAGATCAGCTAGCAGACCTCAGCCAGAGGGTGAGTGAAAATGTTCCCTTTGATGAGGTTGAAAACCGATGTAAACTGATAGAGGAGAGAATGTCATATCGGGTACAACGAGAGTGTGATAAAGTAAAGAAACAATTAGAATTGCTTGTCCAGGAGTTAGGTCAGTCTGTTGTAGATTGCCTGAAGAGAAGAGATCGTCAGTTAGATCAAAGATTTCAATCTCTGTTGCCATCTGCATCCACTCCAGACCCTAAGTCCATACTTTCTTTATCTCAGTCTAAACAAAGAAATGTTACCTACAGCATGCAGTCCAGTCACTTAACCAACCAGGGTAACCAAACCATCATGCAGTATAATCCACCAGTAAAACTGGATTTTCCCAGCTTCAGTAGTACACAAGAGGATGATCCTGTTGGTTTTATTGAACACTGCGCAGAGTATTTTGCTGTACGTCCCCTTAGCGATGGAGAAATCCTTGCTTCACTCTCTGCTGTACTCAAAGGTACTGCCAAGGATTGGTGGATGGCAGAGCGGTAAAGAGAAATTGGTTGCACAAAAAAAAACAACGAAAACAAGAAAAAAGCAGAATACAAAATTGGAGCAATTTAAAGAAGTTTTCTGCATTCATTTTTTAAAAAAGTGAGGACTAATGATATGGTCGCAGAGCAGCAAGGAGAATTGTTGGCAGAGGCAAAAGAACAGGGGCTAGAGAAGTTAAAAACAAAGCATCAAGACCTTTGCTTCCAACACTACCAGTCCTTGGTTTCTGAGGTGGAGAGAGATATCAGAAAAGGAAGTGGTCAAGCACGCCTAAGAAACTGTATTCCCGACTAGCTATTGCTGCTACGGGGCACCACCAGAACGTTAGGACAGGGGTGGCGAATGTTCGGTCCTGAGAGCCTCAGCCCTGCCTAGTTTTGCTTCAACCCTCATCAAACCACCTGAAGCAAGCTCATCAGGCATAAGGCACTTTCCTAAAAGCTACAGGCAGGGAGTTTTAATAGGGTGGAGCTGAAAACTCTGCAGGGCGGGCGGCTCTCCATGCCCGGGTTCGCCACCCCTTACTTAGATAACTAGTCATACTTGGAACACAGATAGAAAGGATTAATTGATGAATCCAAACTTATACCACAGAGTCAAGCTAAGGGGGAGAGCAGAGAACCTCACACTCCAAAGTTCACAAACCACAACCACCAAAGCCACCACATGCCCGCATCGGGGGGGGGGGGAGTCGTACAATCTTTTCAGAGTGCGGTGCAACATGATTATAAAAATATCACCCTTCCCATAATTCTACAGGACAGGTATGTCAGTGCCATGGTTGACACTGGAAGCACTTTCTCACTGATCCAAGAATCCTTTTGGAAGCAGTTGTGTCCCCAAGAGCAATGCCAACCCAGCGAATGACAGTCTTTTCTATTGGCCAATGGACAAAGACAGATGGCTATTGGTAAGGTAAAGTGGAAGTATGAGGTGTTGGGACAATCAGTAGACCTGACTCTTTTCCTTTTACAGGATGCTGATTTGACGGTACCAATCATACTGGGAATGGATTTTCTGTTAAAGACGGGAATGAAGCTAGACTTTCAAAAAAGCCCAGTATAGCCTACCCACAGCAGAAGGGGTTATAAAAGAAAATTATTTCCCCTTTCTCCATTATGACATCCACCCCACCATGCATTTTTACCTTGCCATTTTCACACCTACCTGCAGTGATGAAACTCGTCATAACATACGTCAATTTACTCTGGCAGCAGACACAGATCCACAGACAAGAACAGAGCTGGAGAGTCTGATGTTGAACTGGCCTACTGTTTGTACCCAAGAAATAGGTCGGACAAACCTAGTTAAACATCGCATCATTACCACCGATGAACAACCAGTACGGCGACGTGCATACAGAGTCTCCATTGAAAAACAGCAATTCATTGAAACCCAAATCCAGGACTTGCTGACCAAAGGGATTATTCGACCATCAATTTCTCCTTGGGCTTCTCCAGTAGTGGTAGTTCAAAAGAAGGATGGAGGATCCAGATTGTGTGTTGACTATCGTGGAATGAATGCCAAGACACACTTGGATGCCTACCCGATGCCCCAGATACAAGATATTCTGGAATCACTAAATGGAGCCACTATCTTTAGCACTTTGGACCTTAAAAGTGGCTACTGGCAGTTAGAGATGGAGGCTGACAGCATTCAGAAGACAGCTTTTGTAACTTCCACTGGGCTATATGAATTTGTTTGTCTTCCCTTTGGCCTGAAAAATGCCGCGGCCTCTTTTCAAAGGCTAATGGAACATGTTCTCCGAGAAGTGAAGGGCAAGTGTTGCATGGTCTATATTGACGACATCGTGGTGTATTCTAAAACCATGACAGAACATCAGCAACACCTCCACCAAGTCTTCACATGTCTCCATAAAGCCGGACTCACACTTAACCTTAAGAAATGTAACTTCATCCAGAGATCACTTGCATTTCTTGGTCACATAGTTTCGGACGAAGGGGTAAAAACAGATCCCTCTAAAGTTGCAGCAGTCAACTCATTCCCTATACCTCAATCCATCAAGGACATCCAAAGGTTCTTAGGATTGGCAGGTTGGTACCACCGCTTCATTTCCCATTTCTCAGGAAAAGCTGCACCACTTCATGCACTCAAACAGAAAAATTCAACCTGGATCTGAACAGAGCAATGTCAGCATGCATTCGACACAATCAAGCAGGATTTGGTACAAGCACCTGTTTTAATAACACCTGATTTTAACAAGTCGTTTAGAGTTCAGACCGACGCAAGCGACATTGGCTTGGGGGCTGTTCTTACACCGGAAGTAGAAGGAGAAGAGCATGTGATTGCTTATGCCTCCCGACTGCTCAGAGGGGCAGAGAAAGCATATGCAGTATTGAGAAAGAGTGCTTGGCTGTAGTCTGGGCCGTAGAAAAATGGTGACCATACCCTGAAGGTCGACCCTTCGTAGTCGTCACCGATCATGCTTCCCTGACATGGGCTTTCCAACATCCAAAGCCTTCCTCTCGCCTAATTCGCTGGACAATACGTTTACAAGGATTCCATTTCACTGTGAGATATCGGAACGGACAGTGCAACATCGTACCAGACGTATTGTCCAGAATTCAAAATCACAACACTCTGCCTGACACGATCTTCATTGTAAATGCTTCCAAGCTGATGCCTGTAGACCTCTCTCAAATTGCAATATCACAAAATAATGATAGTGAAATTCAAGAGTTGATCTCCAAAGCACAGAACCAGCCAAGGCATAATACTTCACGAATTCAATACATTGTGAAAAATGGATTCTTGTTTCGCCGTGCACCGGTCGACCAGAAAGGACAGAAATTCCAACTGGTAATTCCTTCCATTTATCGAGAAACATTTCTGCAATACACCCATGACAACCCACTTAGCGGGCACCTGGGAAAACTGAAAACTTTGCTTCGACTACTGGAGACAGTATACTGGCCTAACATAAGAGCTGATGTGGGGCGATACTGTAAAGAGTGCCACATTTGTCAGAAGTACAAGCCTTCACTGACCAAGTTGCCCGGCTATTTGCAGAACACTCCAGTTGTTGAACCTGGGTACATGATTGGTGTTGACCTCATGGGTCCATTTCCCAAAAGTGCCAAACAAAACGAACATCTTCTGGTTACGGTCGATTACTGCTCCAAATGGGTGGAAGTGTTTCCTTTGAGAAAAGCCAAAGCACCTCAGATAGCCAAGATTCTTGTAGAAGAGATCTTCACCAGATGGGGAACCCCGGCATATCTAATTTCAGACCGAGGGGCACAGTTTACCTCTCATCTACTCAACTTGATATGCAAACAGTGGGGAGTGGTACAAAAGTTGACTACGGCCTACCATCCTCAGACAAACCTGACAGAATGGGTTAATCGGAACCTGAAAACCATGATCGCGTCCTACGTTGAAGAGCAACACCGGCAGTGGGACAAATGGATAGCTGAATTCAGGTTCGCCATTAACACTGCTTGGCATGAGAGCAAAGGATTTACACCAGCTGAAATAGCTCTGGGTTGTAAGATCAAAGGACCTATGGAGAGAGCCTTTCAACAACTACCTGACCCCAACAGTCCTGCTTATCCCATTCTTGATCAACAAAAAGAACTTATCAGCTTGGTGAAAGAAAATGTAGAACGGGCCCAAGCTAAACAGAAGCGGTACTATGACCAGCGACGAAAACAGACTCTATTCCAGGTTGGAGATATCGTTTGGGTACGGTCTCATCCCTTATCCAGAGCAGATGATGGTTTTATGGCCAAGCTTTCCGCAAAATGGAAAGGCCCCGCAAAGGTTGTTAAACGCTTAGGACCGGTTAATTACTCTGTCTCGTTTTTATCTGATCCCACGAATATTGATACTTACCATGTCCAAAATCTCAAGACCTGTCATGGTTATGACAAGTCTTCCAATGAACAGCGGGGTATGTAACAGTCCATAGTTCTGTTACTATGGTTTTAGTAGGTTGTAGTACTACTCCTGTCCTTTAGGGACTCTAAGTTGCTCT